>VKHC01000649.1:0-10372 GCA_015143735.1 Synura sp. LO234KE | reverse complement strand
ACTACGCACGATATCTTTTGATATAATAAATTAAGTTAAGGCTACGATTTCGTTCGATTAAATCAAGACTTACTTCTTGTGAACCTAGCTAATTCCAAACAGAGATACGATAACTGTCTTATTCCAACACTTTCTCTGGCTATGAGACTTGGAAGAGACAGATATGCACAGACGATAGATTTTTCCCAAAAAGTCAAAAAAAAGTGTTTTGTGCGACAGTGCCAAAATGTATCTGGTATTTTACTACTCGACTTCCTAGTAGTTTTGTCTCAGAATTTACCTTCAGGGCTCTAGATCTTCTTTATCTAAGCTTCAAAAGCGCAGGTGACACTGCTCCACACGGCGACTTTTGTCGTACGCTGCGAAATTAATAATTCCGAACAGCGAAACCGGTATCTGCAACCTATCCAAGATAGAAACGCACTCAAGGAGAAAGGAATCCAAGGGAATTCCATAATCAGGACTTCAGCCAACTCAATCCAATCTCGGGCGAAATCCTTGCTTCGATCAATTCCAATACATTAGTGCCACTGACAGCGAAGATGATACCACTGAACGCGCATCACCGCCCGTCCTGGAGCAACTCTCTCGCGCTTTATTCGACTGCCGGATGACCTATTTACAGCGTCAATACTAAAACGTCTGGAGATCTCATCTAATTGGCCTTGGAATAACAGAACAGCAATATTGTTTCCAATCGCATATGTCGCCAGAAATTCTCTTCCAGACTGCGGCACGCTATAGGACTCAGGGAAAACTTCTTTACCTTCTTCAGATTCAAGGCTTTGTTCCACTTTGCTTCTCCCAACAATACCAGGGCCAGCAAGATACTCCGGACAAGGTCATTTATATTGAAGGATGCTGGCGCTGTAACTTCCTCTTTCGGGTGGAGGCGACACAGCGTGACCTTCAAGACGAGTGAACCAGCGTGGAGGTCCGAGTTTGTTCTGCGCCTCCTCTCAGCGTCACAGGGCAGACAAGCTTACCTATTATCTTCCAGAACAATTGACATGGAAGTCTAGTCTTCAAGAAATCGCTCAAGGTCCAGTGAAGTAATCCCGGGGTTACTGTGCTACTTCCCTTCCCTTCAAATAGAGTAAATTGAAAGTCTCTTCGCAACAATAGGGGAGACAGATCCATGGGTAAAAATAATCAACCCCTTATGGGCACTAATTTAGGAGAAGGTGGAGGAGGCCTGGCTTTCTACGGGGTCCATTTCTCACCCTGCCGCCCCTTTATCCCTTCCACAAGCTCAGTGGGGCTTTGCTTCGTTTACTCACCTGCCTTCACCGGAGCGGCGCGCAAAGGCCACTCTTCGAGAGACAGTGAAGTGGACTGAATCCCTAAGTGTCTAATATGAACAGACCGTCGAAAGTTTGCCCCCGAAGCGGGAGGATCAGCAGGCCACACACGAGGAAATCGTGAAGGGGCACGACATCCTGGCAACTATGACGTCTCTACTGAAATCGTCCGTTGATCCGATCCCTGTCTCACAAGATAAAAGGTTTTCAGGACCGGAGCGGGACCAGCTTGCAACACTCTGTGCACTCAGGAGGGGCCAGATCACCGGAGCACGAGCTTGGTGTAGCCGCTTCATGACCGCATGCCCCCTCCCACGGATTTCTTTCTTGTCCAGCTTGGGGTGCCAGGCAGATGTGCAATACGGAGCTTTTCGTCTCTTTTGCCATCCTGGTCTCGGCCGATGTGTTGGCCTGCCTTTTTGCGACACGTATCTCGCTTGTTGCACTCGGTGAAGACGCCATTCCTGCCTGATGGTGTTCTTAATACTTTCTCTGCACCGCCCATTTGTGGCGCTCCTTCAGTATGACTGTCCTCCCCCGCGTGTGTTACCTAGTTGGGGACGTCGTTGCGTACTAATCATCCCCGGTGGAGTTCCCCAATCGGTGACGGGGCTTGCCAGCTGGTACACCATGAGGGCTCTAACTTATTAGACTTGCTTTCTAGTTTTCTGCCTCTTGTCAACTAAAATTATTAAGATGAAGGCGCTGAATTGTTGAAGAGGCGTTATATGCAGCGTATACTACAGGACGAAAAACGATATATCGATAAGAGAGAGAGAGAAAAAAAAACTTGATAAAAACTTAAGGAGTGGAGCCTATATGCTTGGAGTAGCTAGGATAAACACACATGTTTGTGTTCGGGGTCAAGAAGGTGCTCAGTGCCTGAATAAGTAATACAGTGTACAAGAGCTGACGTGTAAAGTAGGGCCATGAGAACAGACACAAGATGTGTTGACGAGTGAATTGAAGAATTTGGGAAGACTTCAATAATGGTTGCGCGTGCGAGAAAGAATGAAGTATTGGTTGACGACGTGAAGAGTAAGGTGAGAGATCGAAGCCCTTTTGCAAAGTTCTACCATTGGGTAAGAGATTGTTTGCGGACTCAGCAGGAGCAGAAGAAGAGTTTGGTAAATGAATTAGGCAAGGATCTACGAGAATAAGCTGTAAATAAGGATAGTTCATTCAGTTTACAAGATGGTCAACATTTTAGCAAGACCAACAAGAATACCAAGAGTGTGCCATTATGCGGTTGAACAATGTTAGTGAGAAAAGAGTAAGTGGGTAGTTATTTGCCTCATAAAGGGAATTAAGCAGTGAAAGCCTGTAAGGTCACGCTTTAGGTGACCATAGCGACTTTCTTGTGGGAAGTTCAAGCAGAACGATTTCCATCTGGTCTCGTCGGCACTCGTTGATGCAGGCAGTACCCCACATTGCAGGGCAGATATTGCTTCTTTTACCAGAAGCGTGCGAACTACATCAACTGAGGTGTCCCTGACCACGGTAATCTATCCTCTGCCTTGTCGTCGGCTCCCGTCCAAATAATTGCAAATAACTCTACGTTTTTTTAGTTTGAAAAACATGTGACGGTTTCTGTCCCGATCACATTCAATATTTTTTCTACTCCAGTTCTGGGAGGTTTCGATATAAGATATATTCTATTTAAGTCCTTCAAGTTCCGGTCGCCAAAAAAGCGGAAATCGCCCCGTACAAAATATTTGGAAAGGCAGCTAGAAATCAACAAAACAAACCAATATCCAACCATTCGTTTAATTCTCCTGCAGGTGGAGACTACGGTTCCACAAGGGCTCGGACTACTTCTTCGGGCCAACAAATTTCAGAAAGGGACAATGCCTTCAAATTTGGCATCAATAGCAAGGACTTTAGATAAATATCACGCTAACCGCTTTGACAACTTTAGGGAGCATGAATACATAATTCCTTATCATCAGTATAAAGTGAACGAGCGTACCGCCTGGAATATCTTCACAGGGTTGCGGAGGCACAAGCTCCAAAACGGACGCCGGAAGCAGCGGAATGACTATTAACGTTATTTACGACGAACTCCTGATTTTAACCCTCGCAAATCCGCACCAGCGCAGCAAATAACAGCGACTGCTTATAAGCCAAAGTCATTTTCAGACAATATGCGGTGACACTTCAGATTCCATGTTAAGCGTTGCATGGTTCAGTATATCAAATTTGTTTGGTTATAAAACTAGAAAAACTTTACTAATACAAATTATTCATACCCCAGGCAATTGTTTCATCGAAGTGTGTTTTGAATTCAAGTTTTCGGCACGATTCGTTCAAAAGTGGGTACCAAAAGATTCCTGGTGGATACTTCGACGCAACAATATCATCCAATGACGATAGCTCGTTCGATGTGTGTGACCTACTAGGGCTTAATTAGGATGTATTGATCTTAAAATAACTCGACAGTTAGACAACGTTATGGTCCAAAAACCGCCTGGTCAACTAACGAAAACCCTCCGATGAGGTAAACCGACGGGTGAATCTCATCAACCACTAACCTACCGCTTACGATAGCATGTTCGATAGTGAGGTTGTGGCACTGTATCAATGACGTGTATATAAGTAATGTATGTACTTATGTACGTTCGGGTGTCATTCTCACCACCCACGATGAAATATGCAAAGATACTTCATAGATATGGAAAATACTACCCTGAAATACACCACAAACACTTTGAAGGCGAAAATAGGAGTATCCTGTCCCACACTACAGTCATTCGGGAGAAATCCCCAACTCGGACTTCAGCTGATAAGATTGTTGCACCGCGACTAAAGCAGGACAAAAAATTAACAACAACCAAGACATCTGTTTTGATTTTTTTATGCCAAAATCGTCCAGCTTCATACTTGGCAACCGTCCCCCTATAATTACCCTTCCCAGGGTTTGCCCGTTGGAGCTACTGCAACTTCGACTCCGGCTGCCCACAAGTCTTCTCCCAGTTCTTCGGCATCACTTTCCAACAGTGTATGCGCGGTTCCAAAAAACACGATCAACTTTGCTGACCCCGCCTGCCAAAGCATGAAGACTTTTTCAAGCCTTCCACATTGCCTCTAATTGGGACAATGCTCAGCGCCTCAAAAATAGCTTCAGGCCAAGCTAGCCCCTGTGATTTGGACCGCAACAATAACCAATCTCAATTACACAGAGACTTTTTTTGTTGCCATATCTCAGTGGACAAACTCCAGCGGAAAATCTGCAGTGCAACCATAGCTCAGCTCATTTTTAAGGAATTGCGTGCTGTACTCCAGCTTTCAGCGGTAGGGCCGGTTGACTTGTCACAGCAAATAAATTGTGCATGTCGAAGGGGGCTGATTAAGCAATTTCGTCTTTGACGTATCCAACTCCAACCAAAATTGCGCAGTGGCACTATATGTACCCTTGAAATGAGTGTATGCTCTGCTGCTCTCGTCGAGACGGTCCGAGTACAGGCGCTACCTAGGCTTTTCCGGGCACCGAGCTTCTAGCATTCCACCCTGTTCAGTGCACTTCTCTACATTGCTTCCGTCCGTGGGCAGCACTCACGAGGGTTTCGAGGACGTTTCACGCTTGCCCATGAGCAAATCATCGAGCGCTTGTATGAGAACCGCTCTGGGCAGAAGTCTTGAGGCACGTGGAGGAGGCCCGCACAATGAGAACATGGACCCAAGAGCAGATTATCGTCCTCGCTTTACCCCGGTCGCGTGGTACAAGGTCCTTGTTGGCATGCCTCCCCCCCACGTGACGAAACGAGCTCTCCAGTACCATCTCTGTGGCACCTTCTCAAAGCCTCACCACCTGCCTCCTTGCTACAATTGACGACACTGTAGGCAATTAAGGGGCGGACTGGTGAACCTCTCAGCATGCCATTTCCATTCCCGTTTCTCAAAGATCCAAGAGTATAGGAGGATTGGTCGGTCCCAATTTCGTCATTCATAGTCACTAGTTAACGTAGTAGTCGACAGGACTAGGAGGCGCAAACGCGGTCCCGCGCCCCATCTTAGCCAGTGTTGTATCATGCCCAGGGCACCACCACCTCTCGTTATCCCCTTCCGGTTAATTGGGGATGTCGTGGCGTACTAACCCACCCCGGGGGAGGAACTTCCCTTGCCCTCGGCCGGGCATGTGGCCTTCTCCCCCTGCTCCTGCCCCTACTCGGTAGTGTAACGGGACTTGGTGCCCTTCTTCCTCGGCTCACAGGTAATAGTTATTTACTTAGTTTAGTAATAATGATATTTGGAACCTTTCCGCCTGACTTTTCATTCTTTTTATTACACTTTGTAATAAATAACTACCGGGTGTTCAGAAAAAGCGCTAAGATTTTCGAGAATTTCCATTCGCACATATTCTCTAGACGGAACCATAAAAAAGGCTCGCTAAGTAAATTCATCATTACGCCTACTTTTTTGTACGAATAGTAAATGCAGTTATTGCAGTTAAATTGTACCATGATTATTACTTCGATATATCGTTACTTTCTCGATGGGCAATAATAAGTTCTTTAGCCTAAAATTTCAACAATGGCACGTTCACAAGAATCAGATGAATTTATCAACCCTAGCAGATTTCTGCGCAACTAATCTGGACTTCTTTCCGAGTACAAACACGTATATGTCCAATGCATCCGCGACCTCGGTCACGATTCTGTAGAGATATATCGCGGTCCAGGACGTGGATACGGAGAATAGCGGGAATAAAATCCATCGCTCGTCGACGCGCGCAGTGAGAGGGAGCAGCACATTCATGGCAGGAATCAACATCCCCCAGGCGAGAAACCGCTGACCCGGACAGATCCGCCGATCGCAGACAGTGGCTAACATAATATGTACTACTATCTCCACGAACACCGAGCTAATCAGGGCGATTGTTAATATTGGATACTGTTGTAATGCAATTTGGCTACGATGACACCACAGGACACTAGAACTGAAAAAAACGATGAATGGTGCAAGCTCGGAAAGCGCAACTAAAAGGTCATGATGTGCGTTCACCTTCCGCGACAATATCAACCTGGATACTCTACCTACTTGTATCCCGCATGTGATCAACGCTCCCACAATGGCAATCAAGAACATGACGCTGAACGGAGAAGCCTGAATATCCTGTCCGCCAGGAATGTGGAACAGAACGTGTTGCCAAAATGAAGAGCCCTTCCAAAAAGATACGAAGCACATACATGAAGCGATGAGAAGTCCTTCAGTAGGCCCATTAAAAGGAGGTAAAAACATCGCGCCTATATGATGCTCTTCCCAAGTTTGGAAGTAGAAAGGGGTAAATCCGCACCAAAGTCCGAAAAATATACCCAGTGTCCATCCAGTACATAATGCACTCGCCATCGGAATGGAAAATATACCAGCATTTATCGCATCACAGCAATGGTCAAATATCATTCCTAGAGCAGAGGATGAATTGGTTCGACGGGCTTGCTTTCCATCCATGTTGTCCATGGTCTGGTAAAATAGTATGGCAAATGCACTCAAAAGGTGAATCCAACTGTTTTCATCAGAATTGAGATGAGGATTCATGTAAATCGTCATCATACATGCAAATAGTGGAAAGCACAATCCAATAAATGTTATCAAATTTGGTGCGACGTATTCGGGAACTATCATCAGTAAACTTTGGGCGAAAGGAGACAGGAAATAAATATAAATTGGAGAAGTGTCACCACCTCTGTAAGCATATTTCTTTAGTTTAATTGCATCATCAGCACTTAAAATAACCATTTATATTCCTACATTTTGGCTTCCTGATCTTAGTCCCACACAGTCTTGTACTAAAATTAGTGGAAGCAACGCAAAATAACTCCTGTAGTTAAAAAATTGAATCACAGAGGAACAACCGGTTTTAGGTAAAATAACGTGTTTGATTCCAGGTTAGTTGTTAGTGAAAACTCTCAGCTGATCATATTAATTATGTCGAGCACTATTCGAATCTTAATTGCTCCATCATTGACGTCCAAAACAATAAACCGGCAAGTTCAAGTTTTTTTTCTCGTTGATTTTTTTATTTTTTCTACTGTTTGACTAGTCCTATACACATTTACATCTTGTCAGAGCCCATATGATTGGCAATTCTCATCATAATTAATCTGGTGCAACAACTTCATTTTGCAGTACATTTCCCAATTATTTAGAATCATCAGAAGGCAATTATTTATATGCTTCCGCTCCGTTGACCAGGCCTGATTACTTAAAACAACGGATGTAGAGGAAAAACGCGCTTAACTCCCTTACCGACGAACCAACTGATTTTTTAAAAGCGTTGAATCTGATGTGAAGCCTGGAAAGCTGAATCCCCACCAGTCATCATCCAAACCCAATATAAGTAAGTGATTCTAATTTTCCAAATACCACTTCGGCGATAACTCAGTCAGCATTTTGCACAGGGTCGAACTGTTACGAAATATGTTTACTTTTAAATTCAATCCAGGGGCAAATGTATTTTCTAACTAATTACCACTGCGAAGATACTTCAACCGAGTCCTGTCATTTTGCGCCAGTCCATTAATCGGTCGCTACTTTTTAAGTTTTACTAGTGGTTCAAATCGCGGGGAGACACGCTTTGTGTTGATTCAATAGTCGGAATACATCTTTCTGAATAAAATTAAACTTTAAGCCCCCCTCTGACGCGAGCTTAAATATTTTATCGCTCGTACTTGTTAGAGACATAAGGATCTGGTAATTGAATGTACGCTGAGGGTGCACACTCCTGCTATCCGTTGCCGTTCGTGTGCTATTACTAGCACGAATCTCTGGTGTAAATGGCTCCTTAGCCGACAAGATCGTACAAGTCCAATGGAATGCTTAGATTTTAACAGAGTATCACGGTAGATACAGAACTCAAGAAAGAGGTTTGTCGAAAATCTTTTATAGTTAATTTGGGTGGATGGTAGAAACGTCAAGGAAACGTTAGTGGATAAAATATGTACCGACTACGCAAAGCTTGTAAACTTTTAGTTTTTAAAACGTGTTTTCTTGTGCTATGGTGCCGTGCCAAAACATACAAACTAGTATTTTACCGCTCGGCTTCTGAGTAATTTTGCCTCAGAATTCGCCTAAAGGCCTCTAGATTAACGATATCTAAGCCCGCAAAGCGCAGGCGACACTGCTCCCGGCGGCTTTTGGCTTAGTAAGCTGCGAAATATGAAATTACGAATAGTAAAGCAAACTGGTTTCCTCAGCAACAACTTACTAGCCAAGAAAGTCACAGTCAAGGTTAAAGGAATTCAACGGTATCCTTAAGGCGAAGGTAACAATTCAGGCCTCCAGCCAACTTAATCCTGACAGAGAAAAAATTTTAAGTGACCTGTATAATAGTTCCCGGACCCTAATTTACTAGGTCAAGACAATTTTTCGATAGGATTGCACATTGGAAATTGACTCCAACTTTTTATTTTTTTTTGCAAAATTTTATTGGCGGAATTCCTGAGATATTACATTTTTCAATTTCCAACTCTTTTGGTTTCCAGTTTGTAAAATGCAATCCTGTTCCACCCTTCCGATTGGGAGAACCCTAGATCAATCCTGAAGTTGTTGAACCTAAGAAGTTTGAAGCAGACGAAGATTATTTTCGGCTGCATTCTGCCGAGTATGGCAGGAAATCAGACTCTGGATCGGATTTAAGATTCGTGGCTGAGAAACTCTGGACTGTCACGATCAGCTCCCACGGCTCTGAGGAAGCGGACATCTGTCAGCAGCAGCGAATGTCTAACATGCTCGGCCACGATGGCAGACATCCATCATGGAAGCGCTAGTATTACAAATTCTTTCAAGCATGCACTTACCCAAGAAGCATCCAATTGGCATATCCCAACAACTTAAAAGCCACGAAACAACCCACGGAAGGTTCTATTCGTTCAGGACAGTCAGCTTTGTAGGCTATTCTTTCATATAGTGGACATGAGCACTCTCCTGACTCGAACACAAGCGGAATATTATCCCCCAATATTTTTAGAATTCTCCCCTCTCACTTCCACAGGGCACCTGGGCTTACTGTACATTCTGCAGCAGCTCGCGGGTGCCACGCATCCCTGGACCCGAGGCCGGCTGGAGTACTTTTCCCTAAAGGATTGTGATCTCATCGAGAGTTTAGGTCCAGTACCTTGGGACGCTGTTGTGAATCCGTTATGAGACAAAATCATCTCTGCTATTGCCAGCTCCTGGAACGATGCCCTACTACATCAGCTCCAGACCCTACGGATTTCTCTAGCACAGCAAGTGCTTGCGGACAGTAAGGCACCCGCACTAGAGGTTTCGGCACCGATGGTGACCCCGCCCGTCAGCCCGCGAGGGTCGACGGTGCGCATTTGTGGGGAGGAGCTCAGAGAGCATGGTGCTGTCTCTGCTGAAATCGCTACTCGACCATTGTGACGTACTCGGAAGTTTTCCACTGCCTTGCTGGTCTAGGTCCAAGTGGTGGTCTGCATTTTCGCGCCATGCCCTTCAATTGTTAAACCGTGCCCACACTCTTGCTGACATCACCACGGGCATTTGCAGCAATATCTCGTTGCCTTACTGTGGTCCCTTCGTAGAAACGTCCTCCCGCGGGGGTGGTACGCGGGTCCTCTTCCATCGAGCTGGAGGCGTCTTTGCGTAGTAATGGTGTATATGCCTGGAACATGCCCAAGGCGAACTGCGTAGTAAACCGTGGGAGCTGAGGCCGTGATGATGCATATCCGTTGTGAGGTTCTGAGGGCGGCCGGGTCTGCTTCTGGTGTGCTGGAAAGGGCTGTGTGGTAGGCCGCTTGCTGGCGGGCCGCCCAGAGGGTGTCAATGCTGTTGACTAAGTGCTTGCTCAGAGCGAGGAGGCTCTCGCTCAGGGCCTTCAGTGTAGAAAGGAGCACTTGATCAAGCTGGGTGATCTGGGACGAGTTCCAGTTCTTATGCATATGCGGTGCCCATCCACTTCTTGCACAAGACGGAGGAGAACTGGGAAAAGGCGGCGGTCCAGATCAGTCAAGAGAGGGACTGTTAGCAGGAGATCATTAGACTCAGCTCTGGCTTGACACAGGAGGGGATGCTGGCAAGAGCGAAAAGTGTGGTCATAGGTGTCGTCTGCT
>VKHC01000648.1:0-10375 GCA_015143735.1 Synura sp. LO234KE | reverse complement strand
TGACCGTGAAGCGTCGAAGCGTATCGCCACGTTCCCGCTACCCTGTCTCTCTCATTACTATCCGACCCCGTGGTTCCCTGAACATTAACTGACATTCGTCACGTTGCCTCTTCTCCATCCCTCGTCTGGTTCGAGGTGAACAGAAGTCCCTCGTCTCTCCGCGAATATGGATCACCTCTAAGTGAAAATGCCAATTCAGTACTCTCTAACAGCCGGCTGGTGATTGGGTGACAAGGTGGAGGTCTTGTGCAGCTGTACCAGTTGGACAGGCGGATATAGTTGATGATTGCTGTTATTCCTATCCGAAAAAGCACACACAGTTCAGTCCATACCGGGCAGCCCTTACTGCCAACAGTGGATGGGAGATGTTGTGGTTAACGAATGTTGCACTTGGCTAACTAGAATGTAACATCATTTAAATACACCTTTGCTTATCTACGTGGCTCTGTCTGGTTCCTAGTACCGCGCTAGATAGAGTGTTAAGAGCTTAGGGTTAGGGTTCTTTTTACCGCATCCTATCTACGGAAATACTAGAGCTAGGGTTCTTTTTACGGTACTCTTTTTACGGCATTCTCTTTTCAGAACTACTCTTTCTACGGTGATTTAGAACCACTCTATAAAGTAATTCTTTAGAAAAACTCTGTAGATTTTCCTTTAGAGCCCTCCTATAGAATAATTCTTCAGCAATACTCTATAGAATCCATTCTTTAAAGCCACTCTATAGAATAATTCTTTGGAAAAACTCTATAGAAAAATTCTACAGAAAAACTCTATAGAAGTTTTCTAAAGAGTGTTCCCTATAGTGCCTTTCTATTTATGAGCGTGTAGCCCATTTTTAGAACCCATAAAAGAACTCTTTTTACGGCCATTCCACCACTCTCCTATTAACGGTAACTCTACACCGATTCTATAGAGTAAAAATTTTAGTCCACCGATGTAGGACGGTTTCTATTCACAAACCGACTTATAATTTAGGAATAACAAACCAGCGAATAGTAGCAAAGCGGGGCGGATCCATTCTCCGTGTTTTAACCAATCGCGATGATACACCATGCATCTGAATGATGCTGATTTACCACGACGATGAATATGATAAACTCTGCGAAACGAAACGGCGCACAGAGCGATGCCATACATTGGAGAGTGAGTGAGGAGCGGGGAGGAAAGTGAGGCTGGCTGCTCACTGCCCACGACTGTGACGAAGCGACGAAGTAGTTGGCACCGCACTCCTATAACTTCCTCAAGGTGGTGTAGTGTAATGATTTGATTGATTCCTTTTTCAAATTCTCGCTCCTACTGAATTGGTAAATATTCTACCATGCAAACAATTTTTCTCTACGCTGGCTTTAAGGAATAAATGTAAAAAAGTAAATTACTCAATTGTTAAGCGCGTCGAAATTACAATATGTGCTGACAAGATAAAAGTAGCACAGCGAGTAATAGCGTTGAAAATAATCGATGTTGTTGTCAAAGGAACAAGGGTCTAAAAGCGTAGAACTGATTCTTTTTCGATTGACTAGCGGCGCCTCCACACGTTCACCTCACCATCCCATCCTCCTGCTGCTAGCCATAGTGTCCGACCGCTTTCTTGATCAAGACCACAGGAAGCGATATGCGATAAACCAGACTGAAACAAAGAGGAACCTCTTCCGTGAAGTGCCTAGCACCAGTGCCCCCAAGTCGGAGATCAGTTATGAAATAAATATTTCGTAGACAGTTCAAAGAGTAGTCTCACTTGTTTACAGTCCTCAGTAATACCGTCCCAAACACGGACAGTGCGATCGTACGCAGCACTGCACAGTCGGCCATCCATCTGCTCGACCCCAATGTGGTACAGGAATTACAGGACAATCAATGGTTCGAATCAGTTTATGTAGAGAAGTATAGGACAGACTATCGCCCACTTACGTCCCAACACATCGACGAGATCCTGTCCGTATGCCCTCTCAGCGTGACGCTAGGCCGGTGAGCATCGTAGCGTACGTCCCAAAGGCGAAGGCATCCGTCTGGTCACATCGATAGGTCGCAGAAACGTACGCAAGATGAGGAAATTAGATCGATAACGCGGAATGCCTTCTCCTGTGGTTAACATGCACTCACCTGCACTGGCCGCTACCAGCACAGAATCGTTGCTCTCGCTCACTGCAACGGCGGAGAAGTACTGTGCCTATTAGTGCAATTTGCGATTGTGGAGCAAGGGACTAGTCTCTCTACACCTGCAATGGCAGTTACGGAGGCGTTTCCACCTTCAAGCAATACTCCACAAGACCTGGACAACAGAGAGCGTGCACGAAGTAAGACTGCAAAAAAGAGTACTTGAATATCGCGCAGGAATACAAACGCGTTGGTCGCTATACCAGCAATCTAATATGAACTCCTCCTCTACCTCGCTCGGAGATCCCACAAACGAATAGTTCGATCAAAGCTACAGGACAGCAGTTCTTGATGTCTGACTGGTATGATGCCACTCACAGCCGCTGTATGAGCTTTGCTCAAGAGGCAAGTGGTCTACAATTTAGTTCCAAGTACAGCGAGCAGGGGAGAGGGAGGTTGAGATAGCAATAGAACGCGAGTCAATACCTTCAGGTTGAAGGGCACGAGAGGGAATATTGCCCTCGGTTATATTAGGAGGAGGGAATTTACCTGGCCTGTGGACATATCGAGCGCGCATACGGCACCTTTACTTCCTCCCATCCCAAGAGTACTCCAGCCTGCCCATAAAACATAGAGGACGTTCATAGTTTTGGTTAGGTGTGCAAGTGGAAGCCCGTAACGCTCTTACATCTACTCACGACGGAGCTGGCCGAGCGGGAAGAAGTGTTGGTGGGTGGAGGAGGTTTGTCCTGGTCGTCATTGGAATTTTGCCTTCTCTTCTCACTTCCTCCCTTTGCAAGCTTTTAAAATAGATTAGTTACATAAAAAAGTCCAAATCATATATTAAGTTTGAGTATTCATAAGTTCACTAGTTACCTGCTGAAACCCCATACACGTCACGTGACCTGACATAGGAGAAGCAATAAAATGAAGAAAATAAAGAGAATAAATTACTCGACAGAGCACCCGCTTACCCATGTCCGGAACGTCTCTGGCAAAAAGCTCTTTGAGGTCACGAACGTTGTTCTTCCCGCCGTACACTCGTACACCACCGCATTTGTCCCCCGCGACGATAACAAAATCGTGGTCTTCCAAGTCCTCCTATACGATTTGTGCACACAATGGACGGGCATGTTTAGCAAGTAAAAGTAATGATTACTTATCAATACGAACCGGACTCGCAGCGACACTTAGCGCGGTGATTGGCTTCCCACTCCCCTGCACTCGCAACAAATACATATTCAGGATATGCACCATTAGAGATGCGTGTAATCAGATATCAAGGGAGCTCGTTCGCGATATAGTAGAGGACATGGACTTACATTGACTTGACATAGTCGGCGCCGGGAGAGTATATTTATGGAATTCGACCAGTTCGAGGAGCGGTCGAGCGAGGACGTGGTGGAGTCCCCAGACTTCGCGTGCTGCTTGGCCATCATAGAATCTCTCGCCCTAAAGCACCATAGAAAAAGATTGTTAGCTCAAATCTGAAAGACTTCAAAACTGTATCAGAAGTGAATAATTCAGACGCTGCTTCTTACCTGGGTAAGCGCCATAGGCACAATTTCCCCTCTTCGCACGCAGTTACAAAACTCTGTCCGGAAGGAAGACATCGGACTCCACTGCAACCAAAATAATATAGATGTAAGTATTCATCACCATACTCTAATTTGTTTATAATCTCGAACTCCGTTTTCTGTTTAGGATCTGTTATATCACCTGATAGGCATTCGATGCGACAGTCGAGCGACCCGTTTCTTCGCCTAGTCAAAGATCAATATAAGAGAAAAAAAAACTCTTCAGCGGTTTTTGTCAAAACCTCAAGATCAATAACGTTAATATTCCCATCTCCTGCCCCGGTTATTAACCACTGGTATCTAGCATCCATAGCAGTTATGTAGCTCCCGTGACTTCCGTCCTGAGAAACGTTTCGAAGAGCAAGATGTAGAGAGGGCGATTGGAACCTTCATAAGAGGCATTGGTGTAGACTGTCTCTATATGTAGCCTACTTCAATGGACATCAGCTCGTAGTCTTCTACAATACTCGAGTCGGCGAGACCCCAACTGTTCCGCAGTGCAGCGGGTACTAGTGGTGACGCGACTGGTTCCGAAGGTGAGGATTGAGTGGTGGTGACCAAAGATATGCTGTGGAATGGCGCCGCCGTTGTTCCTTCTGTGATAAGCGTACGCCCCTGGCCGCAACCTTCCGCTGAGGAATGCGATGCGATTGAGATTGACATTGACATTGTGTTTGTATTCACATCGCCCTCCGGCTTATCCGTGCTCGTAATCGGTTCCGCTGCCCACCGAAGGGACCTGGACCGGACAGGACTACTATTCGCAGCGATCATCCTATCGGTACTTTCGTCAGGTTTCGACTCCGCTTCAACAGCTGCTTGCAACCCTGGCACTAAACCACTTTGCTTAACCTCATCAGAGGTAATACCAGCATCTTCATCTGTAATTGCGACAAGATCGACACGATTCGCTAAGCTGTCCATATCCAACTCAGGGAAAATAGAGGTACAATCACTCGTCCACAAAGTCTCGATAGGATTTCCTTCGTCCCCAGCGACAAAGCTCACAGAGCCCCCTCGAACATGAGCAGGGCTGGAGCCACTTGCAGGGTCATATGTGTCCGCATTAGGGTTGGGTCCGCTCTGCCACAACCTTAGAATTGCAGGAGGGAAGACTTATTCTTGTCAACGATATCGATACGTATCTTACCCTATCGCGAATCTCTGCAGATAGATGAATTGGTCTACTTCAAGTCTGAAGTCCGTAGAGAGGGCCTGTGTCAGAGCAGCAGAGAACTTCATGTCATCGAGAATTCCGCCGAGGAAAGTTGAAAGATAATAGTATTTTTCAATCACCCTTATAGAGCTGGTTAATGTTCCGTACAAATACAATTGAGCCAAAAATTCATGACCCATTCTGTTCAACGTTTTTTTTTGCATTGATTTAGAAAAAAGGTGTTGTCTCATGCGCCAAGACTATTGCGGTGATTGGCATATTATTACACGCACCTGAATGAAGAGGAGCGCCCTGTCCCCGTTTATCCCTAGTCCATGCATGGTGTACAAAAGCGCTCTAGCTTCCTGAGTCATTCACAAGAAATATTGTCATACATACTACTCTCGTGAACAAGAGTAGTGCTGACACGATTCCCGCAAAGGTGATGCTAGTACACGTTCTAAAACACCTGAGCGAGGACGCCAGAGGTACGCGCTGCAGAGCGTCGATGTAATGGGATTCGATGGTTTATAATGGCCCGCCATAATGTCGAGGTCTGAATGAAAGAACACAAAAAACAAATCCCCCGAGAATTCCTTTATAGCGCTAGTAAGGAGATTTCGTGAGCGATCTAATAACGATTGATAAAGGGACAGGCAAGATGCTGCATTTCCAGGCATATTTCGTTAACTGCAGCGAACCCACTCTCCTCGATTTTCGAAAACACACCTGAAATATTGGATGATGGCTGAGACTTGAACTTAGAAATTCACAAGTGATCGATGAGCGCGCGTCATCTTCCTCTACTAAGAAATTAATAACAAATAATCATATATATCACACTCGCTTCTATATTTACTACAGGGTCACCTACCCCACTCGCTTTTGATATCGGAACCTAGAGCGCGAAGAGGTCTATAGTACGAACCGGAAACCTAAATAGTACGGCAAAGTAAATAGATATGTATTCAGTGAAAATGAATGAAGTGTAAACGATAAAATTGAGCTGATTTGTTCACAGGTGATCTCTCCAATTGAGTGTAGCATCTTCGATTCGCATGCAGAACACATGGTATAGTACCTCCAGGAGCTCCAAAGCATCCGGGTAATCATTTTCAACGGCACATACCTGTGGTGAGAGAAATTAATGGTGGGGAAGGGCAATGGGCGAGAAAGAAGAAGAAAAGCGTAACGTACGTGTAGAAGTCCCTCACAGAGCTGGAGTAATGTTTCAAATACAGCGGATCGCAACGCGAATAGTTTCCATTTCCTGCTGCTGCCTGAACCACAAGGAAATGCATATACAACACAAAGATTTAGGTCGATCAAAAGTCTGTCCCGTCCCAGCGTAAAGATTTCAACTGCATGTTCACGTGGTTGGTTTCTGTTGCAACAATTTGCTATACTGATCAGAAGAATGGTACCATTTAAAATCAACCGAAATTCTACGTTTACACAAATTTCAATGATATTACACATCTGATGGATCGAAGTGTTTATTTTGATGAATAGTATGTACCCAAATATAGAAGGGAAGAATCCCTACTTCAACATATAGTAAATCATGAAGAGCATATCAGGAGATAACGTTGCGCATAATCCGTGCATCTCTCCGTCGACGCACAGTATATCGCACTAATCTAAGGACTCACCATCCAACTCTTGACTGTGTCGTCTGTCCAATTTATTAGAAGACTTGGGACTCATTTTCTTCGATTGCCGTAAAATGGATATGAATCTAAATAGCCAAAGTACAAGTTAAAACACTAATCATATACTTTCAACGGAATGCTTGAAATTCATATCAAACCTTTTTCGATTGGCCTCGACTGAGAAGGCGCCGCAGCATTCTGACAGTACATGGTTCACGAAAAATTGGATGTCAACTATAGAGACAGATACCAAGGGAACAGATTATTCCTCGACAAAACCTAATACAGAGGAGTGGAGTATCGGTCACATGTGCTAAAGATAGAATCGAAGGGAAAGAGTAGAGAGAACGAAACGATTCAAACGTTCCAAACGTACCCACTCATTGAATGAAAACAAATTAATGGTAATGTTCTGCACCCGCACACCCACCTCGAACCATGTCGGCAGTTGCTCTAGACTGTCCCGGCGCATCTGTGGTCGAAAAGGCCTACGGTTACAAATGATATATATTTGTAAGGTCCATCCTCATTGTCGTGGCCATCATATGATTATGAATTACACAGCGTACCCTTTCGAGAAACCGTAGAATTGCAATTCCGCTTTCGCCCTCTGCCACACACGATATCACAAAAGAGGTATGGAATAGTTCCTAGTAATAAAATGACCTTCTTGGTTTCCAGATTTAAAATCGACCTCTGCATCGAGACGGGAAATTTGGCGTGTCATAGGACGAAACTTGCGCTGTGCCTCTTCGTCCGTGAGTTCCATTAGTGCTCTGCAGAGTATTATCGGAAGATATTCCATTCAACAGCGACATGAATCATAAATCTTAAGCAACGTTACTTCGTCAACTTGCCTTCGAAGAAGCAAAGGTTCCATATGAATCGCAGATGCAAGACCGGAAATCGTCCATGGGTTTGACTAATACACAGCACCGTGAGTTGGCGATCGAGAGAATACAGACGAGCGAGTTAGATTTCGTTCTTACTTTATTCGTCTCGTGGCGAAGTGTTTCGTGGTTGAAGCAAACGGGAAAGAATCCAGAGTAGGATGGTGAGAACACGTTTTCTTTCCCTGGAGACACTGATGTTTCTGTCATTGAATCAACTAACATGAAAAACATGAATATAATAATTTGTCAAGAATTCAATATGAGATGAAGTGAACTCGAGAGATCACTGGAGCGACGATGAAATTTGGATAGCGAGATACTTCGACGTACCTGCGCTCGTTCCTCTGGGCCTCGAAAAGGAGCTATTGTTTGTAGGAAGAGTGGAACCGTGTTGATCAAGGTCAGTGCCACTCAGCTTATTATTGACCTAATTAAAGTAGAACATCATAAGTATATACGTTAGTGCATCTAATCATAAATGCTCTCATTATTAATAGAAGGGATAGTACCTTTTGGAGGGTAACACAAGAGTTCGGCAAGTCCGGAGCCTGGGAGAATACTCGTGGCCGAGCTTTGGGTCTAAATGTATGCAATCCACTTGGTGCATAATTGCGTGTGGGAGAGAGAATGATATATAAACGTCGATCAGGCTCAACTGTATAAGTGTCGTTATACAAATAGACCTTACCTCCTCTTGGGTGATGCGGCCGTTTCATCTTTGTGTTCAGACACTCCTTCAGCACCAGTCTAATAGAGGCGAATAAGGTGATGCGAATAATGATCTGACCATACCATCCTCTGAGAGGACACTGTTATTACCGAATGATGAGTGGAGTCGACTTGAAGTTCAAGCACCGGTGTGTGTCCACGGAACTCATCACTGTTTAGTTCGAAGTACATTCCCAGGCGCCTATTAATGGCCAATAAGACTGTGTCTGTGTCCACAAAATCACCGCTGGAATTTGACGGCAGTGCCCATTCAGGAAACTGAAGAATAAAATTATGTCAAGCATTTAATCCTTATTGTAGAAGCAAGTATATTGTATCCACTCCATTGATTCACGTCAGTCATGGATTTCCCTATGTTGGGCTTACCAGCGCTCCGATGCTCCTTGTTGTTGATGTTCCACTTGCTACAGACCGCTCGGTTTCTAAGTACTCGAACAACTGCGTCGGATAACACGTGTCAGACAAACTCGTTTCGAATCATGGCGATTGTGATGGTTTTTTCGTGCTTATCAGGAAAAGGAGTACAGCTAACACGCGGAGACGATGGTGACGGGAATTACCGATGACGAATTACTTGCAGAAGTGTAATCTCGCTCTGAGATCTGTCGCTTTAACACGGGATGTTTCATGGGAAGACCAATGGTGGAAGAGTCCTCTGTGGGCGACTGCAATGCATCCGAGGTGGACTCTCTCCGAAGAACAGTTTTCCCCGGTAAACGAGTGGATGCAACCGTATTTATAGGCTCGAAAGATACGTGTTCTAGAGTCTATGAGGAACCAGAGAACAAGTGGAAAAAGGGCACAGGTTGTTTTCCAGGTAAGCTATCGATCGATCAATTTATGGAATCGTACAGTGCGCGTCTATAAACACGGTAAAAAAAGCAACTGGATATATCACTCGTTGAAAGCAGGACAAGATCATGTCAATAAGGGACGCTTTACCTTCATGAGAAAGGCGAGGACGGGCCACTGAATAGAGGCGATCATGGTTTGAAACGCCTGAGTGTCCGTAACTGCCTCTAATAGTGCACTTCCAATGCCATCGGATGTTATTAAATTATAAATTATTAGTTGAGTATGGGGATGTACCGGTTCTCTAGAGAAGCGTTCTCCAGAAAAAGCGGCCTGCACAAAAAAATCCGGTTCAAGAATTCATACAATATAACGCAGTTATTCGTTGTAGATAAATTTGAAAATAGATTTTATGATCGATATGTGTACCTGTTAAAGATCGGTGTATTAGAATCTAGGAAGAATAAGCACTAGAACCATCGAACCAGTACACAAGGGTCAAAGGTCAAAGAATCAAAGTATCGTAACGGATTGTATAATCACGTCGGTGTAATCATCACCTCTGGAAGGTCGAGGAGGAGCGATGCGATGCAGTCAAACACAAGCAGTTGAATCGCTCGTCCAGTATCAGATAGGAGAGGATACTCCTCTCCAGCATAAGGGCGCAGACGAGCGCGATCTCGGTGAAGTATAACGGTTTTCAATGCGATGACGATCCATCTGAGCGTTTCGTTCCAGATTGATAATTAGGTGCGTACCAATCACCAGTGATAAAAAATGATGCGGTGAGGTCAAGGGTTAAGTAAATATGCTACTTAAAAATAAAATTATCCAGAAAACAATTTGATACAATTGGTTGTGAATGAGTTCGAAATTGCAATAGTCTTCCAATTTAAAATCGACTATGTATGTCGTCAATACTTTGACTCACTTGTCTTTTTATTGGGTTCTCTAAAGGAGAAAACAGGTGAATCGGTAAATATGATACAAAAAACCGCCCGGTCTTCTCGATAAATGGAGATGATGGGAGGACGCTATTGCCGAGGTAGTGTAGGAGTTCATCTACCTGTCTATACACTCGTTGAACCTGGGCACTGCGATCGCTGTCAAGTCCACCAAACCCGAGTCACAGTTTGCTATGACCACGTGATGGAGATAATCTGACGCGACCTAACACCAAGAACATGACACAGATCAGTAACGGCTTTCCAGTACGCGGGTTTGAACGAATAATGTTAATAATGTACGTACTTCGGACATCAACGGTGATAAGACGCCCAACATATATGGCACAGGCGCCTCTACCAAATCCAGCAGTTCGATGGGAACCACGGGAACTACGAGGCAGAGGTGGTATTGGGTAGATAGTTAACCGTCATAGAGAAAAGGTAATGTAGCAGTATATATATCGATTATTATTTGTTTACCGTACACGTGGTCCCACCGCATGGGGTAAAGCAGCGAGCGGAAACACTCGCATAC
>VKHC01000646.1:0-10377 GCA_015143735.1 Synura sp. LO234KE | reverse complement strand
GAGACTGCTGACTGGTTTGGCATAGCTCTGGTGGGGGAGGAGGGGACTCAGCTAGTGTAGTGTGGGTTCGCCCTGGAGGTGTGCAGCGAGAGTCGTCCTCACTACGTAGGGCCTCCTCATATTCCGATACTCCACGCCCCAGCGATCGCCTTTCCGTACCAGGTTCTGAGAACTTTGATTCCTTGGCCGCCGCCGGGGTTGCCGCAGTTCCGTTCGGAGAGACCTCGCAGGTGTTGATTGGTGCGAGTGGGGTCCGGTCTATCTTCACTTACGGTATTGGGGTTATGATTGGTTCGACGCACTCGACCTTCCTAATGCATATGTGACTACCTATGTTGTACAACGCGAGTATGTGGCTTGGGTGACGCGCCGTCGTTATCGTTTCATCCAAGTACGCTGCCCGCTGTTTGATGAAGTGCTGTTCACGTTGTGGGACCACTATTACGTGTTTGCATTTGGAAGATCACACCCCGTCGCACACGTTGGTTACTGAACAATTTTGTTTACTTTACCATGCTGTGCTCCCTGAGCGCAATCGGGAACGGCTATTTGATGAGTTCGCCACTCGTGTTTGATTTGAACCTCACCATAAAGGGAGGGGAGGGAGAGAGGGCACTGTTGCAGCATCGCCAGCTGCATAGCATATATTGAACTATTCTGTGCACTGCTATTTACCTACTGTACTATGCCTGCCCCTCTATGCTACTCTATGTGTCGCGCGACTGTTCAGCGGACGGTGTACCTCCACTCTCAGGAGCTATCCGTAATCAATGGTCGATTTTGTAGCTAGTCGCGGTGATCTCTATTTTGTTTTGCTTTTCTATGCTCCACTGGTAAACACTTCTACTCTACTTCTACTTCGCTTCTATTCTACTAGTAAGATAGCTTAGGTAGACTGTACGACTGTTATAAATAATATTAATTTAATTACGTATGAACGAGCGGGGTGGACAGCTACATTTGACATGTCGTGTGTGATGTGTTAACATGACGTGACGTGTGTATGGGTTGGGGAGTGCGGACATCGTGAAGACAACGTGTAACTGGCGTGATCAAGACGAGCATATGAAGACATATGCTAGGAGTTGGGTTTATAAGTCAGGTAATTCAAGGCGGAACATTAGGGGAGCTCGAGGGGACCAAGGGACAGCAGATGGTGTGCTATGTGCAAGCGGAGGACGCAGGAGTTGAAGGTTACATGCAAGATGAGGGCGGCTTGGGATAGTTCCAGTGGTTTACGTTAGGTGCGTTTCCAAGCGTCCTGTTATGCTTCTGACGCTTCCTGAACGTTAACGAGTTGTTATGAAGTGTGAATGAGGTGTTTGTAAGGTTACCTTGTATGGCGGGGGTCTACTGCAGCTGCTGCTTGGCGCATCCTGGAGGGTCCGGAGGGCTAACCGAAATTATAATCGTTGACAACAAATATGGAGCAAGGCAAACTATTTTCAAGCGGAAATCAGCTATGATGAGGTGCTTAATGATTTAAAGTTAAGTCACCTGCAAGATTTTCTCGCAACAGTGAAATACAAAGTTGGTAAAAATATCCCCTCGATTTGCAAGTGAAAAACGGTTTTAAGATGGAATTGGCCAAAATAAAATAATCAGAAGTTAATCCAAAACCAAGACAGATTAATTATTTTCGAGATTTACCTGATTTGGTGGAGTATTTTTCGAAATCCATTTTTGAAGAGGTTCTTTTTTTTTCAAAAGATATACTTAGCTTAGAGAAAAACATGCGAACATATCATCACAAAGCACCCTTATTAGCCGAATTGGCAGATCCCACTAGGGGTAAGGGCAATCTTTTGGGGAGGTTCCTGAGGCTAAAATTTTCAACTTTCTACACAAGAGGATATGGGTTAAAAAAATTTGGTAAATTAATTCATAGCCCATATGAAATCTATACCTCCAAGGGAATTTTCTATCTCGTCATATTTCTCGACTTCTGAAAATGCTGTTTCTGACTGATTTTGTCATTTGGAAATTCGTGAGCTCTAAGTTGTCAAATTTTCTGTAATGGGGGGTTAATATCTCATTTGCTTGATCTAAAATGATTAATTTTACCTGAATATATGCACTGCTTCTTGAGATATCCTGTTTTGAGTTTTAACTTGACACTTTGAAATTGTGTTGAAATCGAAACACAACGCGAATCACGTCTGTGTGTCCGCACGTACTGGATACGCTTCGTTTGCTTACGTAATTAATTT
This sequence comes from Synura sp. LO234KE, assembly GCA_015143735.1. NCBI lineage: Eukaryota > Synurophyceae > Synurales > Mallomonadaceae > Synura > Synura sp. LO234KE. The sequence goes on along the minus strand of VKHC01000646.1, from coordinate 8,167 downwards.
AGTTGTTTTTGGTTGAAATCTATCTTTAGGCACTGAGCCCCATTTGTTATTTTTAACGACTAATTGCTGCAATTAGTTATCTTGTACCTGTACCAAGTGGTCTTCACTTCGTTATAGTTACAAAACTCAGTGTAGTTGTTTCTGAGACAAGTTAGGGAGCGGTGAGCAAAAAGTTTAGATCGAGGCCGAACTCAATTATTTATGTGTTTAAAGCCCTACGCCGAGCGTATTCCATATCCAGAACGTCTAGGGAGTGTGAGTTCGGCACAATATATATATGACGTAGGTAATATCAGCTGAAAGATGAGTTTGAGAGGACACGTGTCAGGTAATAATGGTGGAAGCAGCAAAATTAAGAACTTAATTAACGAATTAATAACCGAAATCGAGAGAGAACATGGACTAGATACTTTTCCTGAAAGGCATAAAAAAATCGATGAGAATTTGGACTTGGAGAGCAAGAAAAGCCCGAAGAAGGGTCCAGTGTTCCAGAACCTTCTAGCGCACCGGATGACGAGGGTGGAGCTGATTTTGGCTTCTTTTCTGCGGCAGAAGATCTAGAGCCGTGAGGAAAGTCGAAAGAGGGAAATGCTGCTCCTCAGGACGACCACAGAATTACAAGAGAGAATTGATATTCATGATGCAAAATTAATTGACCAGGAGGCCAGAGTCACTGACTTGGAGGGCCAGTTTTCAGCGTTAAGGATTGGGTTCGACGGCTTAGAGAATCAGCTGTCAGCACTACAGTTAGCGCGTTCCTCAGAGCAAGAGGAAGTTGATCCTGATGACTTTGAGCTCACAGCGGGACTTTCTTCGGCCGCTGCAGCACGATTCGAGGGGGTCACTATGCGCGAGAGCCATTCCAAGCTCGAGAGCCGCACCCAGCGCAAGGAGCGAGAGCGCTTGCTGGATTCAATCGACGAGACGCTGGTGAGTCATAACAAAATCTTGTTTCGCCACGGGGCAAATATCAGTGAGTTGCAGGGAAGCACTCAAGGTGCCGAGGGTCAGATTGATGCTCTTGAGGGCCGGCTTGTGCGAGTGGAGGACGAGCTAGGCCGAGTCAAAGAGAAGATTGCTAGGAAAGCTAGCGCTGTGGAGTCTGCGCCATTACCCGCGGTTGAGGAGATTAATCCTGGGAGGTATCAGCGATGAGCGCTCGAGTGTGGAACCTCGACGCAGACATCTTGCGAGTCAACCGGGACCAAAACGCGCCAGAGACGGCGTTTACCTGCGGGGATTTGAGCGGAGAAGTGCCTACTCTCGTTGGCAGCCAGCGTGGTCAGTAGGTGCAAATCTCTTTGCCAGGTGCCGAGCCTTCCTTCATTGCGGATGCCAAAGTCGGTGAAGGAGTGAGATCTTGGAGAGCCGGAAGGTATTAGACCAAAGGCGGCAGCGGAGACGGAGGTGACGGCTCGGGTTCCGATGGTTCGGGTGACAAGAGCAAGCGCAAGCGCAGCAACAGCACCAATTTAGAAGACTCCGAGAAGCATGGGCGCAAGAAGAAGGGCATGACACGGGACTACCTCTGTACACACCTCAGGACGATCCCGAAGAAACCTCTTCTTGCCTCACTCGTCAAGATGATGGCGCTTATGGCGGAAACGCCAGGACTTGTGAGAGGGATCGGAACGCCTTACTACGGATAAGGAGCCATGCCCATAGGCTACGTACCCGGACCTTATGGCTACCCTTTCCAGCTTACAGTAAGGAAGAGACCGACCATGGAGAAACCTTTTTGACTTTCTAGGTTGGACGTACCGCGCCTGCTTCTTTTCAGAAAGAAGTTTGTGCATCTACAGCAGAGCAATTATCCGGAGCAGCTGTTGATAACTCATTACCTGGACAACGGGGTCATGGCTATTCTTTTGGCCACGATCAGGACCGATGATTGTTTTGAGAACCTGCGGGAGAAGATCAAGATCTTCGGAGAAGCGGTCCAGGCCGAGCATCTGCTCCTGGATAATAACGAAGTGTACAGCGTGTTGGCTTACATAACCAGGCCTAGGTCGAAGCTGGAGATGGACACCTGGCTAGGACAGTCGGTCTGGGATTCCACGTCTTACGCTAAGTTTAAAAATAATCGTACTTACATCCAGACGTTCCTCGATTACTACGTGCACGCCTGGAGCCATTACCGGGAGAGGTTTGAGATCATAATAGAGATACTCTGCCACGACGATACGAAGAAGAACTTCCCGGCCTACGTGACGAAGAAAAACGGAGTTAAGGGCCTCATCGACTACTTTGTCAACGGCACTCTGGACGTCGGTTTAACGAATCGAGAAGTATATGACCAACGAGAAGTACGACGAGATTCGAGATTTCAATGTGTTTACAGACGAGTACTTCAAGGCCCTGAAAAAGCTGAGGGACCATAATACAGCACACGCTCTCTGTTTTCAAATCCGCCAAGAAGCCTGTCTTCACACCGCCAGCGGACTTGGAGTATTCAAAGACTAAGACGACCGGAAGGTTCAAGAAGGCGGATCGTGTACACGCGGTTCGGAAACAAGAATCCGCTAAAGAGAAGCTCATGTTCCCGGAGGCGGATGAGTCGCTAGCCTGGACCTTACCTCCTGACGACCGAGCTGCTTCGGAGCAGGAGGACAAAGACATCGAAGAAGAAGAGGAACTCGATCAAGGCAAAGAGGACGAAGAAATTCATCCAGCGCCGATCGAGTTCGACCGCAGTGTGCAAGAGCGAGAAGACGCTTGGCTTGCGGGGGTTCAACACTCACCGGATAGGCCCGCAGTCTGCTTTAAGTTCGCTAACTACGCCCGCTGCGACCGACTAGAGAAGAATGGTCACTGCGCGAGTACTCGCATGACCCCGAAGACGTGAAGAAGTTCAAGGCCGCACAGACTCTCGGCGAGCAGGCAATCAGGAACATCGCCAAGAATCTACCCAAGCAGGGATCGCAGCCTAATATCCAGCAGAGATACAACAAGACCCATATGGATATGTCTCCACGTGAGCCGTCTCCAGGGTCGCGCCCGCTCATAAAATGCCCGTCAGGTGCTCTTGGGTCAGGGCGCCGTTCCTGACTGGCAGGGGCTGATGCTCGCGCGGTGTCAGCCCAGACGCAGATTTTCGACCCAGGAATAGCGGAATTGGAGGAAGACGAGACGGAGCTTCTACTCGAGGCGGTAGGAGATGCTGTTAGGGTTCCTGGGGGGGTCGCCCACTATCCTTTGGGAAGGGGGAGTTCAAGGCGGGAGGAGTTAGCGTGAAGATATTTCGTGTTTTGTTCGACACTGGTACGTTACGTAAATCTTACATCAGTGCCGAGATAGTGGATTAGCATAGAGAAGAGTGGAGTCAATTCATCTTTCCGCATCGAGCAGCGGATCAGACCACCAAAAGGTAGAGACGAAGGAAATCATCAGAGGGTCGCTATCGTTTGTTGGTGAGGATGGAGTGACTGAGTACCACGGGCAGGTAGAGGCTATTGTGTGGACGATGCCGGTGATCGAGTTCATCGTGGGCCTGCCAGATATTGCGAAGAACTTTGTTGACTTGTTGGCGAGTATGTTACGGGCGCTGGACGACACGGTCGGTAAGAACTTGCTCGAAACCGACATGAGACCTGGTGACATACGCCTGTGGCGCAAAGGCGAGGTCGAGGAGTCACCGGAGGAATTAGAGACACCGATGACCGTGGCATTCGGACCTGTTCTCGCGTTTATGGAGACGAGCTACGAAGACGCGAGGACGGAGTACTTCGGCATGCTAGAGGCGCATATAGGGGACCTGCTTTCGGGGTTGCCCGGAGTTTAAAGAGATATTACGGTCAGATCTGTGTGATGCCCACTTTGTTCCAAAGGAGTGGACAGGTATCCAGGGCTTTCCGCCGCTGGACCTGCCGGTCAAGAATGATTTTCCCGCGTTCCACAAGGTGAGGTCGAGACCGATCAATCCCAGGCTGTACGAGCATGCGAAGAAGGAGTTCGAGCGACTCACAGCCTATGTATCGACATTCTACGTCACCGTGGGCGTCACCGCTAGTCATTGCGCCCAAGGCGACCAAGCCGTTCATCCGCTTCTGTGGCGACTGCAGGTGGCTGAACGCGTACGTTCTCAAGACCCAGGCGTAAATCCCTCGAGTCCAGTACGAGGTTGAAAAGGCAATGAGATTTAGATATTTTTGGATATAGATATGACAAATTCATTTCATCAGTTCCCGCTGACCAAGATGTCTAGCCAGAGGTTGGCTATCCAGTCGCCGTGGGGACTCGTCGAGCCAGTCGTTCTACCTGAAGGCGTCTCGCCGGCGAGTGGTCATCTCCAGTGGACGATGATGCAAATGTTCGGACATTTCGAGGAATGGTCCATCGTTATTTTCGACAACGTGCTACTTCTAGCGCACGACCAGGGCGATGCCTGCAAGAAGCTGCGGATGTTCTTGGAGCGCTGCAGGAAACATAACGTCTTTCTCAAGATGTCGAAGTCGTGGATCGGATTCCGTCGGTTAAGTTCTTTGGTTACAAGGTAACCTACGGGAAGAGAGAGATGTACGCTGACCGCAAGAAGGCCATCTTGGAGTTTCAGATGCCGACTTGTCAGCGGGAGATGCAGAGCTTTCTCGGAGCCCTTTTGTACTTTTGTACCGAACTATTCAGGTATCGCCTGTGAGCTTAACAAAATGACTCACAAAGATTTCAATTGGAAGCGCGACACTTGGACCTACGACTATGAGGCTGACTTCAACAAGATGAAGACCGCCCTGTCGGAGTCGGTGGCGAATCACTTCCCGGACTACTATATCTGGACTAGGTGCTTCGATTGGATCGTCGGACAAGCCAGTTGGAGCAGTCCTGTATCAAGAGAGACCGGGAGACTTCGGTGTGGTCCACGAGCCTATCGGGTTCGCCAGTCAAAAGTTTTCAAATATCGCTTCACGATGGAACGCTTTCTAGAAGGAGGCTTACGCAGCCTATTACGGGGTGACTCACTTTGCATACTACTTGCGCGGCAAGCCGTTTCTCTTGGAGACCGATTCGGAATCTACTGTGGATTGAGAAGTCAGACGTGCCCATCTTCGTGAGGTGGCGAGTGTTCTTTCAGTCGATCGTGATGTTCATTAGACACATCTCGGGGGCGAAGAATACTGTAGCCGACTGGCGGTGTAGGATGCACGCCTACGTTTCATTGGAGAAGATAGACCTATTGAACGCTGCTCATTCGGATATAGCCTGCCTAGTGCCGTCGTTTGAATAACCAGACATCTTTCTGTTCTATATCTTCTACATACCGCAGACCGACCCGACGTTATCTGCGTTGTATTCAAAGTAAGACTCGACGCCATGTTAGCCAATATACGTAGCGGGAGGTATTTCGACGGGCGCACAGTCACTTACGAAATCAGAGTAATTGAATATCAAAACAGAGGTAATACTATAGCTCATCGATAAAGGCAACCATTGATCAATATATCCTACATATATGAAGGGCTGCCGCATTGTCACCTCGTGTTACAGCTAACCGACGTAGCAAACATCGATGACCAAGAGGCAATCGCACGCTTTATCGATCGATACATCACAGCAGAAGCTCCAGGCCCGGAACCCACCTCAATTCATCCCGACGACATCCAGGACCACGAAATTTATCTCAAGTTAGTAGGAACATGTATGTTACACAGATGCAATCCGCAGGGCGAGGGAGGGTGCGTGGGGAAAAATGGTTTTTGCAAACAACGTGGGTACGAAACAAGCAGAACGGTTCAGGAAACCCACTTTGACGAAAAAGGGTTTCCAGTATATAGAAGGAGACAGCCTGCGGACTGTAGAGTTATCCCACACAATCGCCAAATGCTTATAGACTGGGGAGGCCATGTGAATATGGAGTACTCAGGCAGCGTATACACGGCAAGCAAACATTTGTCAAGAATAAAGCAATTTCTCACGATAATTGCACACAGGTCATATACTTATACAAATATCTCTTCAAGGGTCCGTCGAAGGCTAAGTTTCTTATCACAAACGCGAACGATGTCTCTAATCACGACGAGATAACCCTGTATATCCGAGGCCGATACCTCTGCTCAGGTAATATGCATACCTGTCATCACTATCCCTTGGCTCACCCCCTGCCAACGTAGTCAACGCTATGTGGCGAACGCTAGGCTTCCACACGTACCCAACCTCGTCCCCTTCCGTCAACCAGATAAAGGTGAAAACGCCAGAAGACATGGAGGAACTGTTCGACAAGGGGAAGTGTTGTGATCTCTTAGTCTAACTTAACCACCCGCGTACTACAAGTATGCAGCCTTCCACAACTCCTACACATGGTCCTATCAAAGACCACCCAGGTTCAATGTGGGTACATCCTAGTACGAGGTTTGCATCCAAGGTCTTGCCAAGGTGCTGGTATATATTTGCCCAAGAGCAAATGTCACCAATACAATCACAAGGATCGGCATGCTATACGTGACTGCAGGAGAAATATGGTACAAGCGGCAACTTCTTATCCATAGGCCGTGCATATATTTCAAGGATATGCGCACAGTAGATGGAGCAGAATACACCACATTTCAGGAGGCCGCAGAGGCCAGCGGTTTGGTGCATGACCAAAATGAAGTAGTGAGGTGCTTTGAAGACACACTACACATATCCACACCGGCAGAAAAAAGGGGACTCTTCGTCATGTTAACCTTACGGGTAAATAAATCGTATCGCTTAAAAGTTAAACTTCTAAATCACTTTATATACCCAAGGGATATCCGACCATCAAGGTGCTGAAAAACGACATTCTCAAGCAGTCTCTACAAAATGATTTTTTTGAAAGCAACGGCCGTCATCATGCACTTGTATACCAGTCTCTTCTCCAATGGGTATCAGCACAGCTCTCTGATCAAGGCAAATCGATGTCCCAGTACGGTCTTCCGCAACCAGAGATAAGTACTACGGAGCTACAGCATCACAAGCTTCTCCACGACGTCGAAACGGAAAGACAAGAGTATGAGACCCTATGCAGACAAACGCCGAATACGTTAGAACAACAACGGACATTCGACGCCGTAATGGAGGCGTTACAAGAAAACGAAGGCACGATAATGTTACTCGACGGTAAAGGCGGCACAGGTAAGACTCACTCTACTCACACAACGAATATGAAGACAATCACTTCTCCAGGCAAGACAACCCCAGCCAGAAAAATAATGGCGTCTACCCGCATAAGCAACCTGATTGCCCTAGGGTCCGCCAGCACCGCCTTGGCCGCAACGCTTTACAATGACTTCGAAACCACGCACTCCCTCTTCAAGTTCCCCGTAGTGGAAGACGAGGACAAGGAGCCGAATGTGCCAACGGATTGTGAACTTCATAGAAACCCAAAGAGGGTAGTATTGCTATGGGCCGCAGACCTATTTATATTTGACGAGTTTCACTCATTGGACAGGGAAGTCTTCGAGGCAGCGTACAGAGCGATGGAAGAGTTCCGCCACAAAACAGTAATTTGCATCGGAGACTTCCGGCAGATTGCACCTGTAGTATCCGGAGGAGACCGAACGCAAACCGTAAACGCCTCCATCAGATCCTCACCGCTTTGGGAAACCTTTCAAGTCAAACACCTGACGGTCAACCTACACTTGAGAGGTCTTATGGACGACATTGAGAACATGACACAAGAGGAAATAGACGACCTGCATATGCAACAATGGTTCGCCCGTACACTAGACGCGATCGGCAATGGTAATCACCCAATGGCCTTCAATGAAAACTTCGAGGACGGCTCACACAGCGTCCCGATCAAAGGGATACGTTCCCTATTCACAACGGAGGAAAGCATTGCGTTCATATTCCCCGATGGGTTCGACGTCGCATGCATGAGCACACGAGCGATCCTAGCAGTTCCAAACGAGGCCGTAAATGAATGAAACACCAGAATCCAGCAAATGAATGATGAGCAGACCAATCCATTGTACCCTGTAGACCGGCTGTGTGAAGTGCACGACCCAAACGACCACCTCAAGAACATGTTGACAGAGGAAATACTTCACAACTTCAACAACGCCGGATGCCCACCTCACCTACTGAACTTGAAGCGGAACGACATCTGCATACTGTTGCGGAACCTCGACAAATCTGCAGGACTTACCAACAACAGAAGGGTACAAATACTTGCAATATCTCGATTTGTAATCAAGGTGAAAACTCTAGGTGA
>VKHC01000644.1:0-10391 GCA_015143735.1 Synura sp. LO234KE | reverse complement strand
CTCGTGACCAATTCTACAGCTATGGCAGCGCTTCTAATCATTCCATCGCCATATGTCTGTATTCCCAGAGGTATATCTGCCCAGGTGCAAGCAGAGCGGATAGCAGACCAACTCGCCCATATTCGATATATGCTCGAGACTGCCCTAGCTGCGCAATTCTACGCCGGGAATGAAACGCTGATCGATTGGATTGTTGTCGCGGGCCATTACCCTGTCTTCTCCAGCGGAGAACATGGGGACACAGATGAACTCGTAACGTATTTATGGCCGTTACTTCTGGAGTTTGGAGTGGATGCCTACATTTGTGGACACGATCACATATCAGAACATTTGAGGTACGGGAGGTGGGCGAAGTGTTGACTTTGAGTAACGGGATCAACTTATCTTTTTATGAAATGTTTGTATCGAAATGGAAGTGAATGATTCGAGAACACATTTTCTACTCTGATTCTTGTCCTCGTCGGGCCTCAGCTCGCACGACGTCATCATTGTAACTCTGTTACCTCTTTTGATACCTGCATCGTCAATGTAGAGCGAAGTGTGACCGTTCTGCTCCGTTAACATGTGCTGCCTGCGCGCTATCCCTTCGCCGTCTTGCAATAGCGATGGCCATTTGGATTATTTCGTGGCTGGGGCGGGGTCCATGAAGGACTATTTAGGGAGGAGCGCCTCTACTGCGGAGTTGAAGTGGAGTGGCACGGGCTACAGTGCCTTTGCAGTTCTCAGTGCCTCCATCGATTCGTTGGGCATCGCGTTTGTCAATATCTACGGTGAGCTGTATGTCCGTGCGTCTACTGTGTGTATGAGTGTGTAGATTTGAACTGGAAACGGCCGGAGTTTGATTTCAACAACGGTTCGGTCACACCCACTCTGTAGGCTACACGCGTGCCTGTCCCATAATACTTGCCTACATTTAATACCCCTTCCGTTCTTTTCACTAAACTCTATTTGCCCCGCGATAACAGACCAAGTGGTGTATTCTTACGAGATCGACTCGGACTCGGACCTCGTCCAGAAGAGAAGGGAAACGCGTTTGTCGAAATTCCAAACGTTTCATACGCTACCTCCGGAGACAGATGACACTGCGCGATCGACGCAGAGTGAAGGTCCTTTGAAATGGCTCTACTCTGATGGGACCTTTACAATGCTCAGTAAAGCACTGCTCTGCGTAACCGCTTTGGTGGGTACCGTGTTCATCGTCACTACAGTTGACAAGCTACGAGGAGAAAGAGAGTTCACATTAGAGGCCATCGCTTCGAATTATTACGATGGATGCATGCTTTTGGATGGTACCGTGAATGCCGGAGGCGGTGCAGAGGAAGATGGACTGAGGAGGGGCGATCGTAGGCAACAGGGATTGTTGTCTCGCGCTCGTGATAGTCGCAGTTTGGGGGACTCTGAGAAACATGGAAATGGGATTAGTGAGAATGGTGTGGCACAGGACGTAGGAGACGAACAGAGCAGCGAACGCGGAGGTGGTCATGGAAGGCAGCAAGACATGGACGAGTCGAGCAGGTCCTCTGCGATGAGCTCCATGAGCACTTATTCGGCCAGGGACTTGCTGCTCAAGATACATCAAGGGCGAGAGGTGCCGATCGCCCCCCTGCCTCCGTCGGGAACTGCCGCCGTTGGGGTTTAGATATGCCATTTACACTGAATAAATAGATAGTGCGAACAGTTTTGAATTTGAATTTTCGTTATTCTGAAGGTTTCGGCAAATTGTCATGCACTAGCATCCACGCCTCCGTGTCATTTCAATAAGCGCTCGGTCCACTCGCTCATCGAATTCTCAAAGAGGATTCATGCAAAATTTCGTACAAACTACTGCGCTACATAAGTAAACAATTTTCGATTACTTTGTAGTATTCCGTTTTGTTGTTGAGAATAACTGTGAGTCGGAACACAGTACCCCATCTTAGTAGTAGTAGGCGCACTGAGCGAATATTGGACACCAGCAGATGGAATGATTCATCCTCCCTGGGCTGAGTATTCGTGACTCGCTCCTCGAAGCAAACTGGCTCTTCCAATGGTAATATAACTACCATAATAGATAAGAACTGCGCTGGCACTTCCGACGAAGGTCAGTTGCGGTGCGTAGGAGTACGAATTGTCGTGTCCACATTTCGCTGGTACTAGTAATAGCGGTTACTACTATAGGCAGGCACAGCTGGCTAATATTCGGCAAGTTTCATTTGCTCACTATCTTTGTCAGCTTACTCACCGCCTCGTTAGTATCAAAAAATGCGCTCACTGTGATAGCAGCTAAGCTGTTGCAAAATCACGGGTTAGTTTCGAAAACGAGTGGCGGTTTTCATCCCGATACTCATCGTCATAATATTATTCTGCTCCAGTTCTGAGAGTCTTCACTCAGAATTAGCCTATAAGATATTAAATCTTTGTTATTTGAACCTTTAAAGTTTCAGCCGCCAAAGACTCGGGAATCGAAAGCTTCGAATATCGATTGCTTCAAAGGAAAATTAACTTCAAAAATCCCATGCAGGCTTCTTGGTGAAACTTTCAAAAGCAGAGCAGGTTTATCTTGTGTCCTCTCGGTGGGTTGGAAATAGACTTCCAGCCAACTTAATCCTAAAAGAGATAAAAATTTGAATTTTCGAAGTATTAATTTTTCCGACCCTATTTGACCTAGAGCATTTAATCGGTGCACCGTCCAAGTGTTTCTAAGGTCGAGAATCAGTTTCGTACTCATAGGCGTTTCAGAACTAAACCCGGCTTCCGTGCATATTTGTAAAGGGTGAAAAATTGCACTCGATTGGATCTAAAATATCAAACGATCTGAATGCCTGGGTGCAGTGCAATCATCACGCTTACCTTCGTGCGGTAAAGTATGGGCTGAAGTTGCCTATTTTAAGTGGAACCAGTTTTTGGAATATTTACAAAACCTTTCAAAACTTCTTGTTCAAGCAAGCAACTCAAAATTGTCCGCGTTGCTACAACTCGCTTCCCCGGTGCCTGTTATTTTACACTGTACTTCAGCTTTGCAGCAGGCGTGTTATAAATTAGCTAGCCAAATGTCTCCAGGCGGGGGAAAATATTTCATTTACCAGAAAATGCTTATCTTTTAAGAGACTATATTTTTTCTCCCGCCAACGTAGACGATGTCCGTGCTTTTATTACAGCATTCTCTGAGCAGGCATTAAGGACTTCCTTCGACTACGACATGCTTACTTACGATGTCAATAATCGAACACCTAGCTAGCACACCTGCTGCTCGGATGTAGAAATGCTGACAAGCGATTTTGCAACAATTCCGCCAGACTGATCTATCGGACCGGGGAGAAACCCGATTCTTAGAGCAAACGCTTGGCCGTCGTGGGTCAACGTTACACCGGTTGGTCATGAAAGATCTCTCCGACAAAGTTTTCTTAATGGTGGGATGATTGCACAACCACTTCTATTTTCGCGTAAAGGCTACAAACTGAAGAATGGAAAAGCGTCAAGATTTAAGTGTTTAGGATCACACTCAGAGCAAGTGTGGAAGACGCATACCCAGCATCATCTTCACAGGGAACGATTTGTCTTCGCAGGACTGGCTTTCGTTTCTGCAAGAATTAGTCCTGAAGCAAAGCTCCCTCGGGGTACTTCTCCTCGCCTCAGATGAACAGTATCGAAGCCTTTGCTGCTATTTTTGGGGAGAATGTTACCTGGGTCTCGCTGATTGACCGCAGTGGAGGAATCGTGGTCCAACAATACTATAACTAACATTGACATGGTTAGAGCTAAACACAAGATGTTTTAATCAACAATAATGGTATTTGGGATGGTCTTATCACCTTCGATAATAACATAATCAATCTAAAGCTATGAACAACAAAAATTTCTAAACCACCTCTAAAGATATTCCTTTGTCCCGCAAAATGGTTGTAGATCAAAACTTTGAGATAAAAATGCATTTACGTAAATTAAATCCCTTGGTGGTGGTATCATTTTCATATAAAAATATTCACCAAATTTACACTACATTGAAATTAATTTATATGAAATTATCAATACTCGTTCCAGCATAACTCTAGCCATCAGAGCAGAGCGGGGCAGCAGACGAGCTGTGTACTCGTTGGGCGAGAAAACGTCGCGCTTGATTTCGCCCCTACCTCTGTCGCGGGATGGTATCGGGATTGTAGGAGACGAGGCGGAATGACCCAGTCACTGGAGTATCTTGGTGGGGACAGCGGTGCTAGGTCAGCTTGCTGGACTCGGTAGAATTTCAATTCTAGCTGGCTTTCTTGGTCGCGGTCGGCTTGGTGGGCCGCATTCTCGAGAAATCCGTTGCATTTGTCACACTGTGCCCCAATTACTATCACTCGCTTTGTAAGGAATGTCTTATTACCTCCGCGTTGCTGCATAGTTGTGCGTGGTGTTTCTTTAGTAGGAATGTTCTCCCTCGGGTGGTACGCACGTCTTTTTGTACCCTCTAGTTGGGGATGTCGTTACGTACTAACCATCCCCTAGGGCGGAGGCTGCCCCTCCCTTCCCTCACTCGGTGAGGGAGGTAACCAGTTGGTATATAGGGGACTTTTAATTAGTAGACTGCGTGACTTAATCTAAGCTAATCAGAATTTAAAAAAAAAATTTAAAAATTAATAATTGCAGATTTTCAGGAAAAGCAACATCACGACGTATTAGCTTCAGCTTCACCGGCCGCTACAATACCTGCATCCGTGCTCTCCTAACTCTACTCTGCGGTATGTACTACTTTCTAAAACGTTTATCTCTCGTCTAACTGTAATCAAGAATAATTATTCTGCAGATTTTTTTGCTGAAAGTCTTTTATGTTCCGAGGCAGAGTTCGAAATGGTCTGCCCTCCTCTTCTTACTCTACTCTGTGGTATGTACCACTCCTATCTATTACGTTTATCTCTCGTCTAACTGTAATCATGAATAATTGTTCGCTATGTCATATTGCTTAATCGTCCACTTGTATTCTACCTAGCTAAGTGTATTTGTTATCGGATTTTTTCTCTGACTAAAGTAGTAAGAAAAAATCTGTCATTACTGTTGTTGCATTAGGATAACGCGACTAGCCATGGTAACCTTCCTTATCAGACTTCAAGTAAAAACGAGAATAACGACCTTAAAGGTCACCATAAAATAAAACGCACCACCCACATCACAATTCCGTTTACCGAGACGTCCTATTCAAGATATTATTTACAGGCTTACCGACTATTACAACCATCATACGTTCTCGCTCTCGTCCTTCTTGCTTGATTCTTCACTTATAACAATAAGCTACGATCGTTTTTGTCCGAAGCTAGTTTTCCTGCCTATGACATTTACTTCTCGTGAAATTGTAACCAAATATAAATTCTTCAGCAGGTTATTTTGCTGAAAGTCTTTCCTGTTCTGAGGCAGAATTCAGAATGGCCTGTCCTCCCCTCCATCTCTTTCTTCTATAGAAGTATATATACAATGTTTAATCGTTCCCTTGCATTCGACCTAATTTTTTCCGAATTTTTCTGACGAAAGTAGTATAGTTTGTTAACGAGCAAAGAAACAATTGCAGGTAATAGGCTACCAACGATTCTTATGACTGAATTCGATTTGGCTTAAACTGACCAACATTAGTAATAAAGCGTAGCTATACGTTTTAGAAACAATATAATTACTAGCTTCTCTCCTAACAATTACAGGATGCTAGCTAACTTAAACGCATCGGTGCACCTTTTGCCAGCTGTAGCAATCCAATCTGTAGATTTTTCAGTAAAATATTTCATCTGGTGCTTTCATAAAAGCATCTTTTGAAATGCATGCGCTGATAACATCACCATCTGAAAGATTTCACATCGCCAGAGGTAGCATGGCGCTGCAAAAGCAACAAATTAAAAATGGAAAGCATCCACTTTTCATCCGGGTGCAAAATAAAGCAACCATCTGCAAGGCAATCTTTTTGTTTTAGACTTAGACAATTTTTATTTTGCCAATGAATTACCCATCTGATCCACGTTCGCGATTGCTCTAAAACAAGCGAAGTTTAAAAATTAATTGTATCACGGAACTGAAAAGTGCTGAGGAACGAAGGTCGGAAAATATGAAAAGGAACATGGATTTTCAACATTTCAGAGGCATATAGAACTAATTAATTGTACCTCTTCAAATGAATCTTTTACCAAAATATTATAGAATTATTGTTCACAGAAATATCTCAAAGTTAAGACAAGGATATCGCGCGAGCGAAATCGTCAAAATCAAATGGAGATGAAAATCAAACCAAAAACAAATTACTGAATAATAGCAAAACACGAGATTCTTAGATTAATTTGTCCAACATTCTAATGATAAAAAATTGACAAGAATATATATGGTGAGGATGATGACAGTGCTGCGTCCAAAATGAAATGCAAGTATTGAAAACATGCATTAGAATATAGCGAGTTAAATCGAATCGGTTAAATAAAGTTATAGTTTTTATTAACGAATCAGAAAATCAAATCGTTTCTAAATAATGGATTAGAAGCAATTTGATTCAATTATTGAGAATAAAAAATATAATTTTCAGGACGAAAGCTAGATAGTGTTTGCAGTTTTATAGAATGATAATCGACCATTCCCAATAATCGAGTTAATTTTTCATTCAGCAACTGCCTCTGAGCGCAAACTGCATCTTCAATATGACATCACTATCTGCAAGACGGTTTCTTTTCTTGCCATCTTTTCTATTTGAAATATTTCATCACCTGCGGCACGACGGATCTTTCTTTAGCTTTTCTTTCCATCTTTAATTTATGAAATACATCTGATAATCTGCAAGACGGATCTTTCTGTTTCTTTTCTTTCCATGTTTTCTTTTTGAGATGCAGATGGCTAAAGAAAAGAATCCACCTTAGCCGACATGCAAAGAAAAGAGTCCGCCTGCATATCCCGAGAAAAGATCATATTTTAGTGGTGCTTCACCGTGCCTTTCTGTGGTTTTAACCATGATACATCTGGATGATTTTTAATAGATTTTGATGGTGCAAAAAGGTGCACCGATGCGGGAAAAAACAATTAAGCTTTACCACCATAATAGACTGCCCACTTTTAGTTTAATTCCTCACCATCATACCTAACCACTAACCACATTATAAATAGAATACTAAAACGCGCTTAGTAATTTACTTTAAGCCTCCTAACGTCTCATATTGACTTGATACGGTAAAATTTTCTTGTGCTTTAGTGAAACTTGAGAGGCAATCCCGACTTTATACTACCATTATATTCCCCATTATACCTGAAAAGATATCAGTACAATCGCACTACTTATATCGTCAGAATGACAGCGGGCAAGATTTCCACGCCAGAAATGGTACTACCATGTTGAGGTCAATTTACCCCTATAAACGACATTTTCGTGGTGCTATTTGAAAGCAGAAGAATAATAACACAGAAGAATAATACCGCAGATTTAGAAAATATATATTATTTATTTTTGAGTCATGGACAATTACGTGGTATAAAAAAATCTTACAGGGATAATTACGGAGTATAATCAAAACATGGATAATTAACATCCGTAGTTCTCCCTATTTTATTAACCATACCGAATTATCCATGGATAATCACGGTACCGTGGATAACCCTGCATGGATATCCATGGTTTTCTGTGCGCTGATGTTAGTCGCACTTTATAAACTATGGTTTTGGCATATTTAGCGCAATAATTACTTTGAATTTCTTTATTCCGTGATTGAAATATAGATTGCTCGTGCAATCATCTTTCAAAATGGTCAAGAAGAATTATCTGCGCTTTAATCACTTAACCCAGTTCATCATTAGTTTTTGGCGTAGTATATATGTTTTAAGCTCCGCTATCAGATCTTCGAAGCATACTACATAGTATTACCTACTTAAGAAGATAAATTAGTTTTGTTATATTTTAGTTATTTAGTTAATACTTCACTTTCCTAGAGAGGCATCAACTCTTCTATGCTGTGGTTATCATAAAACACACGGTAGTATAGCGGAGCCAGTACTTCTCCATTTCATCTGATGCATGTTTTCCTTTCTCCGTTTTTCCGCCTCAGAAATATCAATTAAAAAGCAATTAACATTCTTGTGACAAAAATTTCGTAAAATGAAATACTTCAACTAAATATTTGGTTTTTCATTTCAATTCTTCAGATAATACTTTTTGTACTTCTGCGGTTTCTAACAAACAAAGTTTTTTGTCAAAAACTGCCGCTTGCAACAGTCTAAAAGCACTTTTTAACTAAACTGCGGACTTCAACGGTAATTTTTTGGTTATTACCTTTTAGTGCTCCTTACTATGTGTACACACTATAGTTCGAATTTTGATGCACAGATGCTAATAGAAGAAGAAATGCATAGTAATTTTCCACGACCATACAAAATTCACCAGAGCGAAAGTAAAGTAAGGCTGAGAAAACAAAAGTATTTTGGACACCTCGACTTTGCAAAAAGTGCCTTTTGCCAGCTTTGTCAATTTATTCTGTATATTTTCAGGAAAATCTTTATTTATGCCTGATTTATTCGGTGCTTTCATCGATAGTAATGGTGCATGAGCTGAAAATATCACCATCTTAACGCGTTCACATCGCATGATACAGCATATGGAGCCGCAAAATCAGCAAATTGAAAAAACATAAAATATATTCAACTTTCTTCATCAGGGTAAAAAATAAGGAAACCACCTGCATTTTAACCTTATTGTTATAGGGTTACTAGTTTTATTTTTCACCACTCAAGTACTCATTATTTGATCCATGTGCGCGATTGCTCACAAAAAATAGTTAGCGAAGTCAAAATTAGAACGAATATGGAACCGAAAAGAGGTGAAAGATACCGAATATTAAGAATCAAAATCTAGAGATTCAAATGGGGAATAATTTTAGAGCGAAAAGTTGTCGATTTCTTTGGATCTCTTTTCATTCCATCTTTTCTGCTAGAGATGTATCTCATCACCAGCAAGCCGTTTCTATGTTTAATCCCTTCCGTTCCATCTATTTTTTATGAAATACATATCATAATCTAAAAAACGGATATTTTTGTTTCTTTTCTTTTCTTTTCGTCTTCTCATTTTAAGACGAAGATGGCCAAGGCTTCTGAACTGACTAGCGCAGAAAAGAAACCGTCTGTGCATCGAAACGAAAGCTTTTTTGCAGTTCTTCACTGTGCCTTTTGTGGTTCTAACTATGTTGCATCTGAATGATTTCCGATGGATTTTAATGGTGCGAGGTGTCTATCGTGCACCGATACTAGAATGGAGACATTTTCGCCTTACATCTCTTGATGTTGACGAACTGTGATGTGTTGGACATTTTCTGCTTTTGTTGTGAAGACATATATGAGCAGCAAGCAGACGTGCGTACACAGGGCCCCACGACTGACCTTTGCCGTTTTTTAACCAATTGAGGAAGCTTATTAGCATGTTTCAAATATTGGGTTGTAGGGAAGTATGTAGAGTGAAACAATATGTACGTATGTAAGGTCTTAACGACCGAACTATGCCGCCAGAGTTGATATGCACCCTCATCTAACTCAATATATCATATTTACATGTTAATATTTAAAAAATTGAGCTTGTATAAGTGTATTCACGAACCTTAGAGTTAATGTCGTTTTCCCCTTTAGCCTAAGAGTTAGGGAATCGCCAGTAGGTCTCCTTTTAGGAATGAAAACTTAACTTTGCGTAAATGTAGTGCTAAATGTCCAAAGTTGACTTAATCATAAGAAAAACGGAGAAGCATCATCATGATATTGCCGAAAATCCAATCATAGTTTTCATTGCACACCAGAGAATCGTCATAATATGTTTGCTGCCTGCAAGCAGTCAACTGCCTATAGGATCTTCTAATAGTCTTATTATTGCGTTGCTGCGGGGGTGCATTTTGTTATTAGCGATCACTACTTCGTGCAATAAAAAAATTCTTTCTTGGATGTCTTGCTTGGTAATCTAGCCTTGCTCACCAATTCTACAAAGGAGTATCAAGATGTTCCCCCGGAGATTCTATTCATTTAAGGGGAGCTCGAGTTGTTACTTTATGGAGTTTCTACTATTTATTTAATTCATTCTTCTGCTAAATAACTGTAAGCGTATTTTTCATGTCTTTTGAAAGTGTGTAATTACAGTATATTGAATATTTTCAGCCATCCATCCCTTAGATCCATATCTTTTTCACCACCTTACTTCAGCACTCAATGATAAAGCAATTAAACATCGTGCTGCCA
This sequence comes from Synura sp. LO234KE, assembly GCA_015143735.1. Taxonomy (NCBI): domain Eukaryota; class Synurophyceae; order Synurales; family Mallomonadaceae; genus Synura; species Synura sp. LO234KE. The sequence continues at coordinate 209 of VKHC01000644.1, read as the reverse complement.
GGAACCTTTCACTATATTAGCTCGCCACCTTGTAAATACTAGCCCTCGCGAACGTTTGCAAATACTCCAACAATGCCAACCTTTCTTAAATTCCATAATATTCCCACTCAGCTCGACGAGTGTTGCTTGGACCTAGCAGTATATATCCCCGAGGTTAGGCAACGGCAGGTCTCTGTTCCAGTACATTCGGATCTCGACGATGCAAACAC
>VKHC01000643.1:0-10396 GCA_015143735.1 Synura sp. LO234KE | reverse complement strand
CCCGCCAAGAAGTGGCAGGGACAGAGTCCAAAGGCAAAGGGCTGGGGAGAACGGCCTCCAGGAGGGTTACCGCCGATGCTAGGGGAGGGGTATCAACCAGGATAATCCGCGGGTGTTGTTCCTGGGAGGTGAAAGCTTCCTTCCCCGTCGTATATACCCCTGAAGCGTGCCCAAAGCGGGGACCGTAGAAAACCTTTTGTGGTCCTTGACCGGGCGGGGCGAGAACGCAGGGTGACAAGCGCTTTGGGCTACTGTTTTCAGGTACTTGGCCTGCTTCCGGGCCTCCCACAAAGCATCAATACTAGAGACAAGGACCCTGGAAAAGTCAATCAGGACTGCTTCAATGGCTTCAGAAGTGTGAGTGGGGACTGGGACGCAGGAGAGGGCTTTGAGTTGGTTCTTGTTCCAGCGGCCAACGCAGAGTAGATGGCCCTCAGGAGAGTGAATCGATCGATTACCTTGTGGGCACCAGGCGGATCTACGGGTTCGACGTGAGAGGGTAGCTGAGGTGAGGATTGCGTCGAACGCGAGGCGACACTGCTGATGCACGGCCGGATGTGGGCAGAGGCGAAAAACGTGATCGTACGTGTCCGCCTCACGCCTGTCTGTTGATTGGCAGAGGGAGCAGGTGAGGAGAACCGTGCATGCGGGAACGGTTTTGGCCTCCTTGCTGGAGTTATGTCCAATAGTCCAGTATCGTTCACGTGTAGGAGCTTTTTGTGATATCTCCTCGAGCCTTGAGGAAGACATGGTAAGGCTAGCTCTTTCGAGGAAAATGATAGAGCGACGTCCTCCCAGCTGAGGGGATTGAGTCGCTGAGAACGGTGGATGTCCCGAAGTCTCTGAGCTGGACCAGGCGGAGCGTCTGTACCCTGCTCTCGATTGAGGGACGGCGTCCCAGACAGGAATTACGCCATGTCCAGGAGTTTAGGAGGGTCCTAGTCGGAAAGCATCGGAAAGGAAGTTTCTTCGTGAGGACTTCCTCGAGTGATGCCCGGATAGGGGCGGTAGCGAGGAACATGGATAGGGTCAGGGAGGCCGCCCGAGGGGTCGGATAATTCAGACGTGAGGTTGAGGCTAGCGGGTGGAGCTGGAGCTGGATGGTCTCATGTAACCACTCCACAACGCCATTGGTATAGGTGAGGGGTAGAGACTTGATGATGGACTGTACCAGAGCGGGATCAGGGAGATATTCCATAATAGTTGATTTTCATGGTAGACTGTGCAGTGGTCCCAAAGTGCACGGAGCATCCCCATAAGAAGGAGGGCCTTGTCCTTAGGTCTAGCAGTGGCTGTATCAATGGAGTCGGAGCATATGGTGAATAACAATTGTAAATTGTCATAGGTGAATAAGACGAACAGAAACATCCGATAGGCCCTGTAACCGACCACTCGATTGAGAGGCAAAAAGCAATAGCTGGTCTGGAGTGCGAAGTATATGTTACTGATTCTTGCAGGGAGGCAGGCAGGAGAAGGGTTGGGCCACCATGGAGCCTCCGGAGGGATCCCGATGTACGACAGGTGGAAATACTGGACCAAACGGCAGATCTCCGTTGTGTCCGGCGTGGCTGCTAGTGCAGAGAGAGAAGCTGGAAAAGCTCTGGATGGGGTTGGTCATCCGTCGGAAGAGAGGAGAGTCAAGAGGGCGGGACAGTTCTCTGTGGGACCAAAACTTTCAGGAAACCAGTCCTTGACCAACATGGACCCACAGTACGCTCTCGGGGGGAGAGGGATTCCGAAGAAATGCTTGGGATCAGTGATTTCTATCCAGGACCAGGAGCGGGCTGTCCGATCCCACACTACCAAGTCACTGCGCGTGGAGAGATGAAGGGAGTGGAGGGTCTTGATGGAGGAGGGAGTCCAGGTGTGGCCTGGAATTGGGCAGCCAACTAGGAATTGATGAAGCGGTGGGGACGCGTTTCTTTTCCATCCAAATTCTAGGAGGCTAGATATCCAGTAACCCTTATGAGCATCTTGTGAATAATGTAGTGGAGGGGAAGGTGATGAGAAAAGCGATGGCCACGTCGGACCAGCCCATCGGTGGACAAGTGGGACCAGGCAGTGGTCAGGGGAGTGGTGAACACGGTTCAGGCAGGTCGCTTCTCTCCGACAAAGTTCATTATGAGGTGCTCAAGTTCATGGATTGACACAAAGTCTCTCAGAGAGCTGTGGTCAAGTTCATTGCATTGCAATAATGAGGAGAGCACGCCAACGTAGGCCCCGCGTTTGTAGAGAGACTTTGTCAGAACAGCGTTGACAGCACGTGTCGATGTCTTCTTGATGGAGATAGCTCAGATGGGCACCACAAGATTTTGCCGGGTTGATTGGATATTCCACCCAAAGACTTTTAAAGGTCCCTCTTAAGGCGAATTGTTGCGAAAACGGCACTGATTACAAATAGCAAGAACATTTTCAATTTAACGAGTTACGTACTATAATTATATCCCAGTAATCTTTATGGCTAGGAGAACGTTTTTTATAGACAGTTAATTTTTTCATCGCAAACTTCAATGAGGAATCCATGTAGGAGCATGAATCAGAATATGGATCAGGAGGAAGGAGTCCGCGGTGGTGGAACGCCCGAAGTTTGTGAAAGGGCAAGTTTGCGGACTATGGCGTAGGTGGAGACTAAATCCGCCATACGCTGGAGGTTTTCGAGGGTTGCCTCGAAGGACTGAAATTCATCCGCGAAACAGATATCCCGGTCAGCATATACCGTGCCATCCAGTTTGTAGAGGAGGAAGTAATGCGCTGACACAGGTGTATTCTCTGGCATGCAGAGCAGGACGCTAAAAACCGCGAGCCAGGTGAACGGGCTGTGAATGTTTCGTTGCCCCGTGCCTCACTCAGGGTTGAAGGCCAGGGGCTGAAGTCCTAGAAAACCAATTGTGTCCCATTTTTCTAATGCAATGGTGGGCGTGCGCGCAATCGTATACCCTGCGATATCTAGGTCCACCAGCTATTGCGCAATAGCAAGTGGCACCCTTGTCTTTACCAGCACAGCAGAATAAGTAGTTTTGACATTCATATCCCATGAGCATCCATAGAGCGAGCGTTCTTGGTCGTCCCATGCCGATTCTTGCGTGTTGAACAGAGAACAGTTACCAGAATCGCAACCTCGTTTGGGTAGGTAACCGTGTTGGCTTAGGGAGAGTACCCCGTAGCTTTGGAGGGAGTTAGCAATCATTTTGACAATAAGACCTGTCCATTTGATACGCCATGCCTCCATAAGCATGATATTTTTCATATCCTGATTTTTCAGAGGCACCTTTGGGTATGGGCACCGGCCGTTTCCATTTCTTCCAAGCATCCGGAACGTGACGTTAAGACCACATGGTGGCAAGAGAGCGAAACCCTTCCGCTATTATATCCGAGGACCAGTTCTGAACGTGTTTGTATTTTGAAGTAACCTGATTTTGAATGTATTATTTCCGTTAATCGCTCCAAGGTGGGATTGAAGGTTCTCGTGGACCCGGTCCCTCCGGGGGAAGGTTTGTAAGGCATTCCAGAGAGTGCGTACAAGGTATCGGGGCGGTCACCTGTGCCCATCGGGATGTGAAGGGCCGCATGCCTTGAGCGGAAGTCAGCATATGTGCCGGTTGTAATCTCGTCCCAGGACATTGAGCAGTTCTGAATATATGGGGACGGCGTGTCCTGGGTTTGAAAGTGATGTTGCAACAAGTTCATCATATGGACATATACAAAGGTCTTCAGGCGACCGTGGGTTGTAGTCAGGGTCTCCGAGGTGGCATTGTTCAAGGGGAGGTCGGAGGGATTATTTTTTCAGTAACAATTAAATACCCGCATGCATGCTATATACCTCAATGTTTTCCTCCCTGGCAGCAATGTGGACAGACATCCGAATTGAGAACTCTTTGGACATTTTTGCATGAAGGTTGGCAAGAAGGAGTTTGAAGTTTCTGACAGCGGCAAGACAGGAATGAGAAGATTGAAGACAATCCGCGATCGCCGTTCCTGGGGGAAGAGTCGAGTTCCCGGACCTCCGGGGGCGTCCCATTTAGGAACGTGTGGGATTTAACCACCCGTTCTCATTGCGAGACGATGTCTGCAATCCCTCGTTGAACCTCCTGGGGTTGGACCAGGGACGAAGCCGTCGGGGGAGGGGGAGTACCCCAAGGTGATGTTAAATCTGGACCATGGCTTGGACCTGGCTTAAAGTGCCGCCTAGGTCGGATTCCAGTATTCCTTATATTTATTCCGGACTTTCCGTTTTTTTAGCAGGGTAGGCAAGGCTTACAGGGAGACAGCGGCAAAGTGACTGAATTGGGCTTCCGCAGATGGCACGGTGAGCAAAGACCCGTCGAGACGTACCCAAAAGGTGGTTAGAGCTTCCTGGAAGCTTTGGAGTTGCTTGCAAGAGGGATGGACGCCACAGTTTCAAGATTAAGGCTTGACTGTCCGCATGAGTGAACCTGGGGCGGAGAGTCTGTGCGGGTAAGCCAGCAATGGAAACTACCAGCGGGCGGTGATTGAACATGCCAAGCCAAAGGCCAGCATCTCCTTTGTCATATTGGGTAAGTTGTATAGTATTTTATAGTTGGGCTGTTGAAGAGGACTTGATCGATCTCTGTGCCTCCAACGGAACGGTTGGACGGTCGCGTCACAAACGGGATAGGATCTAAATTTGAATGCTGAGAATGAAAACCGAGCGAGTCGGACCGAAGTTAGAGGGGATCTATATAGGATATGAATTCGAGTAATGAAGTCTCTAAAGGGAGCCGAGTAATGAAGTCTCTGCCACACACAGTTCATCTTGTGCTGGATCGTGAGTTGCGTATTCTAGTGGGCTCTCCCTTGACTTTGTATATTTTAGATGCAGGGCAAGGTGGAGATAGTGATCTTCAACCTGTTTGAAGGATCGCCCGCTCGGGGAGGAGGGGCGGGAAGTGCCAGTGCGTAGCAAGAATTTGAAATCGACCCCCTGGCAGTTTTAGTCCGTCTACCACACATAGTCCGGGGGGGGGGTCAGATTTAAATTGGACGAGTGAGGGACCCCAGCGATCAATAAGAATGATGAAATTTCCCCCCACGTTGATTGAGGCCTCGGCAGCGGTATGTCTGATCGTAGAGCTATGTCTGCCATTTTAATAATTTAAATCCGATCTTCATCACTTTTTGGTCTTTATTCTTTTTTAGCTTCTGTATTGGATCCTTGCAGCTTACCTGTAAAATCAATAGTCCTATATCAAAGTGAAGATAAATTAGATAATTTTTCATGATCCAGTTGATACCTCTGCTCGTGCGATATTAGTACTAGAGATATCAACTCGTCTTTTGTTGGGTTTTGCTAGAGAGTATCTCAATAATGCAAGCACGTCTCCATTTCTACTATATTTTAACACTTTTTTCGCCTCAAAAATATTCATCTTAAGAAAATATTTTCAAAAAAAATACTTTAAACTGAAATACGATATGGAAACTTTAATTTCAAATGAATTACTTTAGTTTCTATTTGTACTTCAGTGGTTACTAAAATCTTCTGTGTATAAAAAACTTCCGCCTAATGAAGTCTTAATACACATTTTCCCTAATGCACTTTTCATTCAATTTCGGAAATCATGAGGTCACTGTTCACGATTTATGGAGTCAAATTTGGTCGAATAACAATTCTGAAAATTTAATTAAAGGTATATTATCGCATGCAGAAAGTTTGTACTTCTGGATTAGGTCGGTACGGAGTACTTCAAATTTATTGTAGAATATAACGGTAAAAAAACAGTGAATTTAAAAATCTATTGGTAACACAACAACCGGACAGCAAGTTCAATTTTCAACAGTAACAAAATGAATTATCAAGTTAGCTCAGGGATTTTCCAGTATCAGAGACCTGGACAGAATTTGGGAACTAGCAAAAAAAGGCTCAAAACATCAGTAGATATATATACTGGCAAGAACAAAGGCAAATACAAACAAAAATTTGACACCGATATTGCTTATCGATCTGGGCTCAGCAGAATTCTGGAGAACCTGAATGCTTGGATGGAAGATCTAAAAATAATTATTGATGCAATGGTGGACGATGCTGCCGAAAGTCAGATGGATAAACTACGATTTGAGGAATGGGTCTCAAGAGATCTGATGCAGAAGATTGACGCAAAAATATCATCACAGCAGAAAACTCGCCAAATCAGTGGGAACGTTGGAGCGATCAAAGGATTTTTAGGGGAGGGGACCTTTTCTAAAGCAACGTACTCCCAGGGGGATACGTTGTTGCTGTTCATATTGGAGGGCAATCGACCCGCTGGACTCTTCTGCGCGGAATTAGTCACCTTTGGCAGTAGCCCTCTGCCTTTTGCTCGACGATTTTCACCTGCTCTCGGGGCAAGCAACAATTTTGCCGACACCAAAGACGTCAGCTACGGAGCTGCAACGCCGGATGTACTGCTGATTTTCTCCCTTTTTTTGCTTGCTTTTGTTTTCATTGTTCCTTCTCTGTACTTTAGGTACTCCCGCCGTCTGCTAAGCTCCAGACAAAACTTCTTCTGGTCTCCCAGCCTCTCAAGAGATTCCATGATATTTGGACTAAATTGTAGGCGCCCTCTGTCACTTGGTGGTGGAATTGGTGTTTTCAACTAACTCGTTGTGTGTGGGGTTGGTGAGGGTGGAGAAGAGTAGAAAGTTGAAAACTTTCTTACTGCAAAGGAAGGCATTCTAAATCGGATTTGGTAAGATTATGTCATTTTTCTCGGGTAAGATTTTTCTAGAGTTGACTGGATTTTTCTCGGTATTTTCGCCGAGCTTGTTTTGCTCTGGTTGTTGAATGATGATACAAGGAGGCAGTCATACTAATTTACTTTCAGATGAAGAGTTTTGATGCTGATAATTACTTTAAACTCCATTTTTGAGGGTAGTCACAGTTCTACCAGCCACCGAATCGACTAATAGAATCAGAAAAAGCGCGTACGGGACTGCGTAAGAACTTAACCCAGAGAGTTGATTTTCTGTTATCTGTCGATCAGGCTAAGCTAGAGTTACACGGTTATCACTTTTTTCTGTCGTCCGAAGGCCCTTACCCGTATAGGGATCTGCCAATCGGCTCATACGGTTTTTTTATATAGTAATATTATGCTCGTCATGCTTTATCAAGCTAAGTTTTAATCTTTTCTGTTCTCAAATTTCCCTAAACTGCTGTACTTTTACGGTATACGTTGGGGGATTTCGGTAATGTTTTTTAAGTGGGAGCATTATAATTCGAATTTTTGATACACAGATGAAATTGGTATCACTGCCGATATACCAATCATCAATGGAAACATTTCAGGCGTAAATTTTTAGTTATTCAGCAGGTTTAGTAATGCCCGTGCCAAACTCACACTTCCACAATGCTCTGAATATGAAATGTACCCTGTATAGGACTTTTTACTATTCATTAGTTTAGTTCGGCCTTAATCTAAACTCACTTAGCAACAATCTCCAACTTATCGCAGAGGCAACTTGTGAGTTTTGTAACTAGAGCAAAGTGCCGAGCACTAGTTACAAATAAAAGATAACTAATCGCAACGATTCGTCCCTAAAAACAGAAATCGGGGCTCAGCGCCAAAAGATAAATTTCAACCAAAAACAACTAATTTAGAAATTAAAAGTATCATGAAGAGTCAAAAGACAGGGAGGGGCAACAAGACATGATCATGAACAGTTAACGCTAACGACAAAACTCAAATAAACTAATTTGATCGAGAAGAAATTCCCGCCAGCGAGCACACCAAGTTCCTTCATTCTTCTTGCAACCTATCCTACAGGTGACCGGATAGATTAGTTTACAGAAGAAATTCCCCAAAACGCGACCCGTTCTTGATCACAGCAAGCCCCATTACGACGTCCAAAATCCCAAGTCAATACAGAGTCGCGATATATCAATTTCAGGCAAGGTAAAAGAAGCAATTTAAATGGTCTGAGAATTTATTTCCTTCAATTATATCGCTCATAATTAACTATGCAAATAGTGGTAAAATGTTCGAGTTCAGAACAGCGGAAAAGATCGAGGATCTCCTCGAGCTGAGCTCCAATCTGCCTTAAAATTTGACAAATATTTGCGCTAAAACCCTGTATATAACTCAAAACAAGTTTTTGACAAAAATGCGCAAATGGAAGTTTGCCATTATTCGCACATTTCGGCAGATTTCCACCTTGCACCCGCACTCACACAGGTAACCATTTGAAGAAAAATCGATTTAAACATGATGTAAACGTTGCTCAAAATACAACAAATTCACGCATGTATTGATTTTAGATGCCTTATCTAGACCCCTACTACAATTTCCCCAATCGCGTAGGACTTCAAGAAACACCTGTACTCCATTTTGGAGAGTAAGCCCCAATCCACTTCATGCATGCCTTAAACTGTATCCAAATCGTTTTCCACACGTTGATCTCGCTGCAGAAGCTGCTGAAAGCCTCTTGATGACAGCTGCTGGATCTGGGCGCCCCCGTCCAATACCCCTTTCTGGTGCTCACGCTCCACTACGCGCCCAAGTGATCACACATACCTGTCGCCCAACTCACAAAACGTTAGCCCGCGGTTTCCATATGCATATTAGACCTCCTGCCATGCTGCGTACTCTTGCTGGTGTGCCTTGAGAGTAGCCCCGACCTCACACGTCGCGTTAACCGCTCCTTGTTCCACCACGCCTTGCCGTATTACACACCTACCCCGCGATGCTTGCTTGAACTGTCCCTCTATGAATACTCAAGTCATGCTGGTAATTAAATTATGCAATGCATTGTCATACATGATCTCTCTAGCCTATCTTACTAGTAGTAGAGAAGTAGAAGTAGAAGTGAAGTAGAAGTGAACCAAGTGTAGAAGAGAAAAATTAAATAGAGTATCACCGCAGCTACCTACAAAATTGGCCGTTGATTACGGAGATGCACCGTCCTCTGAGCCGTCGAGCGATATACAGAGCAGAATAGGAGTTTAGACATAGTGCAGTAAGGTAAATAGTAGTGCACAGAATAACAGTAAATACCCTATGCAGCTGGCGATGCTGCAACATGCCATCAAACAATCTTTTTGAAATTATTTCCAAGACCACAGTAATGGAAATAGTACGAGAAAACAGAAAACCTATGCCTAGGTCCGGGTGGTTTGTAAGTAGCAGCTACTAATACTGACGCAATATTGATAAGTACCTGGATGAAGGTTACATAAAGGTTACTCTGAAATATTCTAGATGGGATTTCCAAGACAACTTTTGCAAGGGAGGTTAATTTTATGTTCTAAAGTTGGTTGATGTCTAACCTAAATGTTTTGACCATCATGACTCAATGAATTACTCAGAGGGAACGCACCATAAAGGCAATACGAAGTATATATTTAGGAGGAATAGTCAAATAGGAATGTCATTTCATCTGATCTAAGGAACGCGCATTCACGTAGTAGATTGGTGCCGGTCAAAATGTAGTAGGTGACATCACTCAAGTGATCCCTAAAGAGTTGACGAATAATATGTCATTTTGCTTAACCAAGCGCGAGTCAAGAAGTATCCCCACCCTAGCAGGAGGGACGGAATAAGGATAAAAGGGCGGTGGCCCTTGTGGTATACTCTATAATTATAATCACCCAATAGCAATTATTTTAGACATGAAACAAAACAGCGGTGGCTAACTCGGGAGAACTTTTGGCAAGGTCCCTTAAGGTCGGAGTTGCCCAGTCAGAGACATATCGGAGCAAGAGAAGTGAGGCTCACCAAGAAGAACCAGGCCAAAAAAATTGAGCAAGTTTTGACTCAAGGAGGAGCAAAAGCAAGCAAGCGGAATGGAGCGTTTGAAACCGATCCACGAAGCAATGTAGCAAGGCCAGTGGGTGATAACCAAGGGAAGTGCTGAAAGACGGAAAGCCCACACTCTCAGGAGGCGTTCACCATCATCCTCACGGGGCTGTCCTCACGTAAGCGGGCTGCAAGCGGGGTACCGGATGACTGCAGTCAAACTAAAGGGAGGACGAAAGCGAGTCTGAGACAGACCGGCTTGAAGGAGCACTAGAAAGGAAACGGCCTAAAAGAGGAAGTTTGAGGAGACCTGAGAGCTTAGATGCCAAAGACGTAGTCGCAGAAAGGAGGGCATTGATATAGGTCCGTTCATTCAGTGATAATTGAGGCAATAATAATATCACGAGGATGGTAAAGAAAAATTTGCATGACAAAATGCAATCTTTGGATGGGGCAGTTTCCATTACGATATTGCAGTCATTTGGACTGGAGGATACTATTGCTTCAATAACTAGTGGGTATGACTAGTATTTTGGATTTTTGTCTTCGTCATAATTTGATTGTTGCGAATACTTTGATTCGGAAAAGTAGTTCTAAAGTTGGTTCTTGGAAACACCTACCTACTCGACGTTGGTATACGTTAGACCATATATTATTGTCTGCATCTA
>VKHC01000642.1:0-10398 GCA_015143735.1 Synura sp. LO234KE | reverse complement strand
CAATTGACGCAAGTATAGCCGCCGACTTATAGCACGGGATATAGCCCGGCCATAGACGGGGTATAGCCCGGGTATAGTACACGGCTATAGTCGGTGGATTTTTATCCCACCGATGAACCAATGATATAAGGAAACAGTAATAAAATTGAAGATCAAGATGTACGTTGCCTTTATTGCACTATTATCCACGTACAGACGGCTACAGACAGAAAAAAGCATATGATTAATCATTTTACCAGAGAAGACAGATTTCTCGTTTGGAATATTACGCTACATTGATATTATTCACCAAACACGCACAGGTTGAAAGAAAATTAAACGACTAACATGACAAGTTCGACACAAGAATAAACTTCAATTGTATCCCGCTCGAGCATGATAGTTGACTGGAACGTGCGTACTACAGCCACAATATGTGAGTACGTGTTATAACAGGATACCCTGGGAAACAAGTCAATCATTCTGACACACGAATCCTTGCTATCATTGAAGCCTTCGACCAACATAAGTGTGATAGGAGTATACCACTGTTTAGCTGAATAGGTTCAATCTAAACTTGACTTCTGAGGACTCTTTTCCAGCCTTATTAGAGGTTTACGTGCAATTACTACTAGAGTTTGCGTTGAGGACATACTTGGCAGGAGTCAACTAAGGATTTCATCCTTATAACAAGTGAATACTGGATTACGGTTATTAATTCTAATTGCGGGTTATTAGGACAGCGTATAATTGTTAATTAATGATATCAAATTCAATTCTGAAAAATAATGATATCAATCTCCTCCCAACAGAAATTATAGTTAAATCATTTCTGATTCTTTGCATAATTTTATTTTTCACTGAAATATTAGGCGGTGTAGGAGAGTTGATTCTAACCTATAACTGCGGGCTGCTGGAGCTATCGTTCGGATATATATTTCAAGATGTGAGTATATAAACAATATTTCAGATGTTGCGCCCATTGAAGATACAAAAAATAACCTGAGTCAGTTATTACAATTACTGTACAGTTAGTATTATTATAGTTTAAAATTTCGGTCACATACAGCAAATAAAAACCAACCACATCCAACAATATAATTTTATGCTTACCTGTACTTCACTCCTTTTAATTTTAGTGTTTCTTCCTATTTGCTGCGTGCTGGCCAGCTTCGCCGTAGCAATATTACTTATAGGTACTTAGTTGTGCATATGGTAATTTTTAGGTAGCGATGATACTTTCCCTGTCCTTCATGCACAGTCTATTCATTACTTGATCTCTATTCATATGTTCATTTGTCCGCTTTAATTTATGGTTGGTCGGCATTTGGTAGCTAATGCCTATCTATCACAGACTTCTCTGATTACATTTTGATTGTTTTCCACTTTATTTTACTTTGTACTTCGTTATTTATTATTCTTCAGACTGGTTTGATGATATCACTTTACTGCTTGAGCGGGTTCTTTGGGGTAAATGTCGTCGCATAAGTGAAGAATCTGGCTTGAGAACTCCTACTGAGACTGATTCGGTTAATTCATACCGAGCTCTGGCAATAAACACTGCAGTTGCAGTTAATGGTATCTTATTGAACCAGCGCTCTTCGTCATTTTATTTCGTAGTCGATGGTGTTGGGCGAGGAAAAACACGGTACATATCAGAATTGCAGGGAGCGCTGAACAAGGAATTAAAAGTCCTCTGCATCGCAATAACTTTGGATGTTAAGGTTGACCGATTTGAAGTTCCGGATGGAGCTGAGGATATGAACTATTCAGCAACAGAAGCTAGAATGATGTACGCTTTAAACATCGCTGCTCGAATTCTGTCCATGTACTTCCACCTCACCGTACGGGAAGCGCACCAGATGATAGAGAAATGCAATTCTTGGCGTTGGGCGAAGAGTCGCGGATCCAAATATAACAAACCCGTCACCCTCATACTAGAAACCATCAGATATATTGTAAATCTGCACAGGAAAACAAAAAAAATCGACCGCTTTGTATTAATTCTGGATGACTCGTTTGCAGCGATGAAAGCGATAGGAAACCTACCGTCGGGAATGAATGATATTCGATGCATAGTAATTGACGCCATGGCAAGGTTACCAGCTATAGTTAATTACTACGGGAGGAATTTGAAGTTTAATCTGATCCTTTCTACGGAGAATTTGGCCTCCCTTTCGGGTGCTGTTGAAAATGGTGTCACTTTCCTGACCGTTCCAATTATACTGGATCCAACAGAAATATGGGATATCTGGTGCTCACATTTCTTGTCAGCTGAGGTAGTGGCTATGGTGAATGGCGACAGTTCTTTAAGGCGCCGAATGATAATGATACTCTCAATCATCGCACCTCTCCCACGAGCGGTGGAATATTTTATTAGATATCTGCGAAAAGTATTTACTTTAGAGACAATGTCACCGGAAATATGGGATGAATTAGTGGAGCGAGTGGACACCTTGCATTGGGTGTATCCAAATTTGAATGGGGTGGTGATTCCCTTCAGAATCACGCAGGACCTCCTCTACAATAAAGCATCACCGCATTCACAATATTCGAACATATCCATACTTTCCCTGCATAGCCAGAAATCTTCAATCTACGAAACCTTCTTATTTGAGATGACTGCCTCTCTTCGACGATGTCATTCAAGATTGACTTCCATCGATTGTAGAGACTGTCATGCGGAGATTGCAAGCGGTGTGATTGGATTAAGACTGCTCGTCGTGCACCAGGTGAGAGGGACTGAGCAGCGTTCCCAGCAACTCTTTGTGAGAGACTTACTCCAGCTTCGAGGGAGTGTCCGGGGAAGTCAGAAGATGAATTGGGTCCTAAATATAAGCTTAAATATCTGTGTGACTGCGAAATATCAGACGTGGGAGCTTCCGAACTTTCCCCGATATAGACGTGATTTCCAGCGGTTTCTAGAAAACGACGCGGTAAATATGGATTGTGGTAACGACTTAATACAATTGTTGCCAACGGATAGAGGAGCCTTCGATGGAGGGTGGATCATGCCCCAGCAGCAGAGTGACAAGAAATCATTCCTCCTCCTCATTGGATTTACACCTCGGTCAAAATACTGTGTGTACCCTGAGGATGCATCAACTTCCTATAGTTACCAAGATCTTCCTGATCATGGTCGACAAGCTAGTTGTCTAGATGCAATTGCTCAAGCCATTCGTCATTACAAGGCGAGCAAGAAGGTGGCACTGAAGAGTAACTCGATCTTGCAAGCGCTTGCTAAGGGTAGATATCTTTTCATCTATGTGGATGCGTCTACCAGCGCATCTCAGTCCTTTAGTGTGGGAGATAATATCATAATGCTCCGGGGAGAGGACTCCAAGCGCTTCTTATCTCTATGTTACGATATCTATTTGCTGGTTCAAGACTGGTCTGTTTCTCGGACAATCGAAGGTAACGAGCTGCGCTTCGTAGCGAGTGAGCGAAGTTATTCTCATCGGGAGCGCATGAGTTCATTTCAATCTGTTTATACCTTTTGAGCGAGTGCATCAAAATCATTCTTAAATGTGGTCTGAATGGTAATTATTTTCTTTCTTATGTCGCCTTTAGTGCTGCTATTTAATATCTGTTATTCTTATTTGTAACGAATATCGAACAGAAGTCAGTTACACACATGGCAGCGTTAGAGTACTCTACCCACCTTTCCATGAATCGCGATTTCCCTCTCGTCGTTGCACTCTGTTATCTCGTCTAATTTTAATCTGCCGAATAATCCTAGCCTCCCTGCCCACTCCGTCCCTGTACCACTACTAAATGCCCAATTTAGTCGACTCTACCTCTGATCTATTTAGAATTGGATATATATATATATATATATGTATGCACCTATTCATTCCCGAAATAAACTCATTCCCCCTATCTCCCAATCCGTCATTGTGATGTAAAATTGCACTATTCTATTCTGCAGGCCGAGAAGTCGGGAACTATACAGAGCTACTGCAGGCGATTCGCACTAAGGAAGGCTTTAATCCAAGAGCGGGTCGCAGTCTAGTGATGAAAGGGAGTGAGCCCCATGTCCAGCAGCCCATTCTTCCGATGCTAGGGACTCATATCCAAGACGCTGTGGAGAAGATTCGGTCGTCACATTCCAGACTGTACGCTGTTGTGTCTGGTGTCGGGACAGGAAAGACCCACTTTCTTGACGAGCTTCAACGCCAACTTAACGCTGACGATGATGACGATGCCAATCGTACTCTGTGCATTGCGATATCGTTTGATTTGGATTGGGGCCGTCTACTTCTCCCCGAGAATGTCCGAATGGAGACGTGTTCGGCGGCGGAGTTACAAATGATATACGCGCTGAATATCGTCATTCGGATCATCTCGACATACTGTAGACTCGATATGGTAGAAGCGCTGAAATTCGTCCAGAGCGGTTTCTTGCTGCCGATTGATCTAGTGTATCAGATGGAGCGAGATGGATCAGTGATACTAATACAAGAATGCGTGAAGTACGTCATGACGAAATGCAATGAGTCGAGGGTGGGAATGCAATGTGACCGTTTTGTGCTGTTGGTGGATAACGCGGAGGAGATGCAGTTGTCCATGGAGACGGTCAGATCGCAGGGAACACCAGTAGATGTGCATGGAGTTTTGAGAGAAGCATTGCTTACATTTCCTGTGATACTTTATGGTGGAGAGGTTCTTATAGTGGATTTAGTTATGTCCGCACGTGATATTAGTCCGCTTGGTACAACTATTTTAGGACGGGTGATCCACCCGTTGGTGCTTCCAGAAGCGCTGGACAGCAACGCGATATGGGCTCAGTGGATATGCCATGGCCTTGATGAACAAGTTATAGCTAATCTAAACAGTTGTAAATTTTCTAAACAGAGGATATTACTTTTAGTTGCCACTGTTTCCTCACTGCCGAGGGCGATCGGTTACGCGGTTGAGAAGGTGCGAGATTGGTTTAAACGCAACCCAAGCGCCGAGCGATTCACCGAGAGTATCGAGGGCATATATGGCGGTATGAAGACGAGCATTCTTTCGGGTTCCCGGAACTTTGCAACATCGGTGGTTCCATTGTATGTGCTGAAAGCGCTTTTATTCCACGAGCGAATTCCAGCGACAAAAGAAGTGCTCGACCTTGTGAAGTGCGGATTTCTGACCAACTCATTAGACAACATTTCCGCTGATGATATCACGCTTGTTCCTCGAAGTAGCATCCTATTGCTGGATATGAAATTGAACAGTCCATTCGCTCGATATGAATGTTTGAAGACTTTAACCAGTCAATTATGTAACTGCTTTTTGAGGAGTAACGATATATTGAGAGCGGAAATCCTTGAAGTGATTTGCACTGGTATAATTGATTTGAAGTTGCGCGTTGTCAGTGAGTTAGCCACGGAACGTCAGCAGGATCAGGTGGTGACAATAAGTGAAATTCTGCAGTTACACAATGACGGAGTGAATGTACTTATGCAAGGGATGGGCGAGGGAGTGGCCTCGATTTTGGAGACAAACCTCAAGGTACCGTTATCTGGTACTTACAGTAGCATAAGGCTTCCGAGGATGTCAATGTGCAATATGGTCTATGACAGTTTCCTCTACGCGGAGGATCTCAATAAGAGCTTCGGTGATGGTAGTGTGGTAACTATGATCCTCACTCCCGGCGAGCCATTATTCGCTGGTTGGATGATTCCCCAGTCTTCGGTGTGCAATAAGCCTATTGTACTCTTCTTGGCATCCGAATCTGACCGAGTAGACGTTTCGAAAGCGAAAGTTTGTCCTCGCTTATTGAATACTCGCACGGTCATGGGTATGGAGGACCTTCCGGCGGGAGGCAAGCAAGCCTTACGGATACGTGATGTCGCCGAGCGCGTCCGCTTTCTTAGAGACAACAACGAATTTAGACTTGCTCAAGGCACATTTTTGGAAACCCTTGCTGAGGGTAGATATCTTTTCATCTTTGTGGATGCGTCTACCAGCGCATCTCAGTCCTTTAGTGTGGGAGATAATATCATGATGCTCCGGGGAGAGGACACCAAGCGCTTTTTCTCGCTTTACCGGGAGTTCTATGCACTAGTGCGTGACTGTCACGATCCAGAGTTTGTACAAGGCGAGTCTGTGTTGATTTGTTTTGCACTACTGCACAATTCTGTATTTTCCAGCTGTACTACTCTATCGCCTTTGACATTGTATCTCACTTACTTTCTAAACTGCAGAATACAATAATTACTCGGAAACGTTTGAGTCGGTGACCGGAACAAAAGAAGTTAGTTTCCAAACTTCAGAATACAATAATTACTCGGAAACGTTTGAGTCGGTGCTCGGAACCAAAGAAGTTAATTTCCAAACTTCAGAATATTTTTACTCGGATTCGTTTGAGTCAGCGCTCGGAAAAAAAGAAGTTAGTTTCCAAACTACAGAATACATTAATTACTCAGAAATGTTTGAGTCGGTGCTCGGAACCAAAGAAGTTAGCGAAGTGGAGAACGAGGACTTCATGATCATGGCCGAACCGCGGTTGACGATGAGACATGAGGCCATTGGAATCGACGTAGATGCCACAATTGAACGATTAACGATGGCTGACGTAGACATGACATCAAGTGTAGGCCCGTTATTCCCTCCCGTGCGCGCTGATAGAGTTGGGAAAGTGTGTGGTGTGAGTGACTGGGAAGTAAGGGAATCGGTTGGTAGCGGCAACACTAAAATACATATTGACGACGTGAGCGAAAGAGGTGTAGCAACTCCCCGAAGCAATTATTTATATGCGATTGTGACGGGGATAGGAAGAGGCAAAACGCGATATTTAACAGAATTACAGAGATCTTTGAAGAATCGTCCAAATATTGTCTGTATAGCAATCACTTTTAATCATTATTGGAATGATATATTAACCCCTTTCAGAATCAAGAACTATGGAATAGAAGATATGCAGATGGTGTACTCGATGAATATCGTCGCACGAATTTTGTCCATGTATTTCCAGATAAAGTTTGTTGAGGCCTATCGGTTGATTCAAAAGGTGTTCACGGTGCCAGCACGGAGCGAACGATTTGAGAATGGTCGGGAATCGATTGGACAGAGTGGTTCGCAACCAACCAATGCAGAAATGAATCAACAACAACATGAGAGACCCGTGGCGCTGATACACGCTTGTGTGAAGTATGTTGTGAAAAGATGTGCACTGTTAAGGAATACCGAGGTGAATCATTTTATATTGTTGGTCGATGAGTCTGTGAAAGCTCTCGAGGATATGGAGAAGCTCGGATCTGAGTTGGATTTCTTCGATGTTCACAGAGTCTTAAGAGAGGCGTTACTTACGTTTCCCATAACATCAGACACCGGGAAGATTCTAAAGGTGGACCTAGTTATGTCAGCTCTGAATACTAGCCCGCTTGGAACTACTGTTTCAGGGCGAGTGATCCACCCGTTGGTGCTTCCAGAAGCACTGGACTCCTTTGCGATATGGGATCAGTGGGCACGTGTGTATTTGGAGAAGGATTTAGTAAGGTTCATCGATAATAACCCTATTGCGAGGCAGAGGATCGTGTTGATGTTTGCCACCATCGCTTCCTTGCCGAGGGCCGTCGAATATTCGATAAAGGAGGCCAACCGACTCTACTTGAACGAACCAGCACAAGCTTGCTGTGACTTCTCGTCATACCTCCACCACGTATTCGCGCGCTGCATTGAGGAGGTCAACTTGAGGTATCCCAACATCAAGGAGGTGAAAGTGCCTCCAGCGGTTCTGAGAGCCCTTCTTTTTAGGGAATCGATCCCGCTGACGCCTGCAATCGCGGCACTTATCGAATCCAGTCTGCTGACAAACTCACTGCGAACGATTACCAAGAAATGCAATTTGATTCCGAACAGTAATATTGTGTCCATGTACGTCAGCATGATGACGATCAACGACGCTCGGTGCTCGGACAATTTTTACAATGACGTCGTAGTATCACTAACCCGTGAACTGAATAAAAGCTTCTTAGAAAGGGTAGCTTGCCATGTTGATACAGGATATTATTTGGAAGTAATTGCATCTGGCATCATGCAGTTGAGGCTACTTGTTCTAGAAGAAGTCGCTCATTTTACAAGGGCATCGCAGTTCATTGAAGTGCACTCTCTTATCCAGACTAACATTAGGCAGTACTCGAGAGCTAGTGATGCCATTAAATGGAAGCTAAAAACTTGGTTATTGGTTTCTGGGAAAGGCTACAGTAGAGTCATCTTGCCTGGTATGCCGCGAAACAATTCGCCCTACGACCAATATTTTCAGAAACTCGATCAAATTGTCAATAGCGCAGAGGGAGGAGTGATACAATTCGAACTTGATGTCGGTGAATGTTTCGATTCCGCTTGGATGATTTCTCAAAGTGATAACAAGCCCTTCATTCTGCTGCTTGAATGCAAATCGAAAACAATTAATTTGAGTGAAATGGAAGGGGTATCGGGCCAGTCGGGGGGCCCATCATCGCAACATGTCGTGGCTAACCCTTACTCAATACTCGCCGATAACGGCGACCAAGCGAAAGTGTTTCAAGCCATGGTGGAGAACGCTCGAAATCGAAGTGATATTAAAGCGACAGCTGGCTCTTTTCTCGAGGCCCTTGTGGAAGGAAGATTTCTCTACGTGTACCTGAAGTCTTCAAATACAGAGAATTCACAAGCCGCGTCTACTTCGGTCGGCGACAATGTGATTTTGCTTCAAGGGAAAGACTCTTGCTGCTTTTTATCCTTTTACAATCAATTCTATCGTCTTGTAGGAGGTAGCTGTGATAACGTTATGTAAGAGGGCGATGAGTACTATTTATCATGAACGGTACGTCGGAGTATTTCGTGTGGGGTCCTTTTTCGATGTTAATTCCTGCTTCATTTTTGCACTCGTCATTCTTATGAAGTTTTTGATCCGGAGAGAAAGGTTTATTGCATTTCATCACTGCATATAAATGCCGTCAACGAGGAAACTTAAGCGCTTAATCACTTTTTATTTTTTGTAACAACTCACCTTTCGCTGAATCAACTTTATGATGAGTTTGTTGCTCAAGGCAATTAGTAAATGTCAAGGCGGACTTACATGCTGTCCTTATCAGCTGTAACAATTCCCGTGTTCGTATATAGGATTAAATATAGTATGGTTGTTAACATTAGTAAAAAATGCCATTTAGTGGGAAGACACTGCCGCTGCTGCCTACCCAAAATTTAGTAGGCTACCACTGTAATCAGTTCGTGGTAGGCACTGTAATCTAGTACCGAGACCACTCCTAATTGTTAGTTTACTTAACTGGAGCTCATCCTTCCTAATTCTGGGCTCTCTCATGCGAACGGAGTACAAGATGCTGCTGTTCGCTCTAACTTGCTTAAAGGGCTCCTGGCAATAGTAGTGCTACCTCATCCTGATGACACTGCTCACCTGGATTGGGTACATTAGACTAGCCGCCCGATACTACTCTAACAGAGAGGAACACACATGATAGTTGGGGCAAGAGTACAGAGGAGAAATAAGCAATCAAAACACGGAAGAATAATGCACATGCGGCAGATGGTGGGCCTCGCGATTTCGATGACGCTTTCCGGTTCTATACTAATTCCTACGCAAGTTTCTCGCTCCTTTTCACGCACTTAGTTTATTAAGCAGAAGTAATTACTCGACAACACACTCGCCGTGTGTCGTGGCGTTTGATCTGGCATTAGTGTGACGTTCTCTCACATCTTATCTTATTAAAGGAAGGAGAAAGGTATTAAATGTTAAGAGCGGTTACTTCGCAACATAGTTTTCCTGTATTCCTTTGAAACTGCTCATTATTGCATACGATTTTATAGCCTAGCATCTTAAAGTCTAACAGTTGCTTTCCATCCAAACAATGTTTGTTTACGCACAAGCTGACCGATGTCAAACAAATCTTCATGAACAAGTAAGTAGCCAACACCTATTCAACTACTACCGTACTTCATTCCAGCATTCCCGCAGCTAAGCGATATATAAATCCACAATTGTAAGCTACTCTGCAAGTGAGTGGTCTGAAGTGCAAGGCTCACAGAAATCCGCTCGTCGCCCGCTGGTGTTGAGAGAATGGGCGGAATGAGCACAAGTAAGATTGAACTATATAGGTACATTACCCTAATAGATCGTGGACGAGGAGATCTGATTGTCTTTATTATCTAATGCTGCAGAGTCAGCCTACAAATCCAAATACGTGTCATGTCAATGAATGTCGTACATAGACGAGTGGCATATGGCACCCACCCCTCTTAGCTTTCCCTGCGAAACAGAAAGTTTATATCAACCATTCTGTCGAATAGTTTTCTTGAGGCTTCACCTGTTCCTTTCAAGTGGCATGAATACAAACGCTTAAATGAGAACATGCAAATCAATCAAGAATTAAAACGAAAGTAGTTAACAAATTTCCTGTCCCCCACAACTCCAAACACGAGGGAATGAGCGGACTT
>VKHC01000641.1:0-10407 GCA_015143735.1 Synura sp. LO234KE | reverse complement strand
GCCTTCACCCTATTGCAGGAACTCGCTACCTAGCTCATGAAGGTAGTTTACATGCTATGCCATGGTAAATTTTAAATGTTTCGAATTCGGCATCAGGAGCACATTCTGTAGAGTATTCTTTTTCCGACTGCCGTTCATCTTAATAATTATAGGTAGACAAGGCATACGCAGAATGTTTATTAATAAAGAGCTCCCATGTAATAACTGGCAAACCAGATGATGGCGAACTCCGTGATCGAGTTGGGGAGGGGGGGAAACGCCCCGTAAAGTTGTCCTCCCCCGGGGATGATTAGCGCGCTATCACACCAGCCCCGGGGGAGGACAATTCTCTTCAATAAGCACCACGCAGCATACGATGCTTTCGTAGCGACGCTGAGGTAAGACAGTCGTAACAAGGCGAGTGATAGAAACAGGGGAATGGTATAATGGTCGGAATAGTACTAACTCTTAGTTAAGTTAGATTTAATATTAGCTGAGAGGAAGTGAAGCAATAAACCGATCATGGGACGGATCCCGGTTCATCCGATCTACACTTATATGCCAACACCAGGGGCGTATGGGCAAGCCCCGGCAAGCTTTCCATGTCAGGTAGTTATGAGGGAAAGGCCAACTATCGATAAGCTTTATTTTTCGAAGTTGGGTAAACCTAGGCTACTTATTTTTCGAGAAAACTTCATCCAATTGGCGAACGCCGACTATCTCAAGGTGGAGCGATGTCTGGAGGTGGGTCAGAAATTTGTGCGCTCAAAACGAGGTCCAGTTTCAAGAAAAACATAAATCGACCCTTGTATATTATTGCGTCGAGTGGTTACAGCGGTCGCAAAATTATGCAATATGGTGCATTGTTGGCAACGATCCATGTCTTGGCGACTTTCATGGGCCAATATTTACACGGTTTTCTACGCCGCAAGGATCTTGGAGAAAATAATTTCGGAAATTAATTGTTAGGACATTTTAATATCGTACCTGCGAGAGAAGTTGCTATCCCTTAGTATTTCCATGTTCTGAAAATTGATTTTTGCACGTGTTTTTCAAAAATGATATTTTGCAACCTAGGAGCTTCTTGGAATTTCTGTTATGCAGGGGGGGGGGGCTTAACCTAAAATGATTTGTTTTACCTGCCATGATTGTTTATTTCTTGAGATATCCTGTTTCTGCTGTTTATGTAACAATTTTGATTTGACCTGAATTTCATCGCATATTGCGTTTGGGTGACCGCACGTTATGAATACGCCACGGAACTTACGTAATTAGTCAGTTTGCTATTGTTGTGAAAAAACTTTGCTCCCGAGCCATTTGTCTGCTCATTCGGGATTAGAACTGCATTTCTACCCATCGAAACTAGAACCTCAGAAACTGCTTCTGTCCGAGTTTACTTCTTGTGAGTTAGTGGTTTATAGCGTGGAGTGTTCGATAGAAGTCGACTAATAACAAGCATAAGTAAGACCTACCATGCGCTTTCTCAGAGCCGAACTGCGTTGGAGGAGTAGTTGCGGCACACCTGTTTCACGAGATGAAAGATTTTCCGGACCGGTGCGGGACCAGCTTGCTACATCCTGGGTACACGAGGAGGGTCCGGATAGCCGGAGCACCAGCTTGGTGGAGCTGCTTCAAGACCGTGTGCCCCCTCCCATGGAGTTGTTGCTAAACCAGCTTGCGGAGCCAGTCCGATGCGCAACGCGGAGCATTTCTTCTCTTTTGCCTTCCTGGTCTCGGTCGGTGTGGTGGCCTGCCTTTCTGCGACATGCATCTCACTTGTTACACTGTGACCACAACATTCCTGCATTATCTGAAGGTGTCTTTGCTTTCTCTGTACCGCGCCACAACACTGTCATTTTTTCACCCTTTTATGGCGCCCATTCAGTAGGAGAGTCCTCCCCCGGGGGTGGTTCGCGCGTCCCTCTCTACCTAGTTGGGGAAGTCGTTGCGTACTAGTGATCATCCCCGGGGAAGACCTTTTCCTACGCCTTTGGGCGGGGGCGGCCCCCTTCCCCATCCTCCACTTGGGTACGGAGTTTGCAAGTCGGCACATGGGGGGCTCTTAATTAGAAATGCCTCTGCCTACATATTATAATAATTAAGATATCAGATTTTCCGGAAAGGTAATTAGAGTGATAGGAAACCTCAGTTACAATGCACTAATAGTCTTCCCTTCAGTTTTTTTCTAACATGGTATCCACTTACCTTGCAGGCTATACGAGGTGATTCTTTACTCTGATCGGAAGTCGTAATATGAAAACTTTCAGCCACGTAGTCTACTAATAATTAAGCTTTAGGCAGTTGCGGTTATCATCAGAGTTGAGAAAACGGTTAAATCGGTTCCTGATAAATGCCAGCATATTCTGCTTCATGCCACGTAGTGAATTCGAAATCGCAGCACTTCCATTTTTTAACTATTCCCACATATAAATAAGGTTCGATTGAAAAGACAAGCAGGTCTAATGACAGTAAGTAAGTGCTGACAACAATCTAGCTGCGTCTCCAGCCTTTAGTTGAGGTTCTGCACCTCCGTTTCTAAGATAGAAAGGTTAAGAAACCCTCTGCGCAATACAAGTGGTCACATACGGGATAGATTCCTCTGGCAGCCGAAAGTTTCCCCAACTCTTACATATCAAATATGTCGACATCTTGCCCGACCTGAGCGCCATTTTCATTTTCGAATATAACCCGACAGATATGCCTCTGGTCATGACCGCTATCGACCATACTGCACCTGAGGCATTGGTTCAAGGAGGCGCAGTTTACGCATTGGATACGAGGGCCCACGATTTGGTTCCGACACGAGTCACAGGGCAAGAGCACCCCGGGGGCAAGCGTATGTCTTATTTGCTGCAGTTCGGCTGGTGGGACCGCGTCCAAATTCACCTGTTTTACCTCCCCTGCAAAAATATGATTATCGTTGGCACAGTGCTTGCGGTATTGTTGCAGCATCAAATAGTGTTCACTGACATGAGGAGCGTTGTACTTTACTGTATCTCACCAAAGGCGGGCACGTAAGGTGGAGCGGCGGTCCAGCTGAAACCCCTCCCGCAGCCGTCTTGCACATCCCCACCGTGATAGTTGCGGCCGCAAACCATTAAGTCGCATCCATCGATCTGACATGTGGGGCATGCATGCGATAAGATATTGCATCGTGTCGGGAAAGGGTTCGGCCGCGAGGTCCTGTTAGAGGCATCTATGTTTCCATCCACTCGGTGCAGGGGTAATAGTCGGTGATGGAACACGCAGGGAGGACATGGGACCGCCGTCACCGTACAAACTCACCTTATGAATCACCCGCCCACAATTTGGGCATAATTTGCAGTTGAGCCGTTTCCAATCCTCGTTCTGAACGAGCTCAGCGTGTCGCGCCCTCGCCGCCTCCTTCTCGCGGTCGAACTCAGCTCTCCTTGAATTATACTGCTCCAGCTGTTGGTTGTATTTCTGTCCCTCCGCAGCTAGCTGTGCCATGTATGCATCCCTGCCACGACTTGTCCACTCCATCCACTCCTCAGATATTCGCGGCATCTCGTCACATGGCGTATTATAATGATAAGGACTCAATTGACACAGAGAACAGAAGTCCGTGGAACATCGGGGACAAGTGACATGTATGCGATGAGCACTTCGAGCTCTCCCAAGTCTCCCGTCTGCCGCAGCGTAGTTGCCATCGACGAAGTCGCCCTCCGGTGGTGCGAACCAGAACCCGTCGTCTTCATCACCGCCACATCCGCGGCATCGGACGTCGCCTGCAGTTATGTGACCCTTCAGAACTAAGAGAGAGTCCAGCTTCCTCTGCAGGTAATCAGAATCCAGTCTGTATTCGGAAAAGTCGATTTTGCCGGTTCGATTGTACTCAGAGACTAGTTCCAATACCTGTACAACGAGATAATGAAAATTTAAAAAATAAATATCGGAGTAATCATGTATTTTTTAGGTCACAAGGAAAGGAAGCGCGCTGCTTCACCTGAATCATTTCCTCCCTTGGAATGGCATAGTTGCAACCACCCTGACCGTTCGCCTGCGGACAAGCGGGTAAATGCGGATTTGTGGTGTCGTCACCAAATAGAGCCCGAGAGATATGCCGGTAAATGCAAGTAAGGCAAAATCGATGTGACTCCATACAGCCAAGTGCGTAGGTAATACTAACAGAGACATCGTCCAAACAAATTGGACGATGCACTAGAGGGTCAACTTGCTCTTCGTTTCGGCCTCTTGCGGTATTGTGATTCAGCTGCTCCAGGTAAGTCAAAGCGGAGTTAAGCTCCACACCTCGGCGAAGTGCCTCCACGATTTGCGATACCAAGAACCCCATCGCAGACAAAGTCGTAGCCGTTTCAAACGCTCGATCATTTTGTCTAAGATTAAATGGCAAATCTTCGCGTTGAATTCCCGCAATTGGAGGGGGAGGGGGTCGTAACTGGCACGGGTCTCCTGCGTAACCGTTAGCCCTCCCACCTCCAGCACCTTCTCCGTCGCCGTGGTAGACAGCCAGGTACTCCGCCGCGGCCGCAATATTTTCCCCGTACATTCCACGAGCACGCTCTATCCTCGAGTCAGAGTAGCCCATGTCCCTTAAGGTAGAAGTGAACAGAGACACGTGATCTCCAGGGCGCATGTCCTCTCGATATGCACGTCCGACTGGGACATCCTTGCTGTTTGAATTATCGACATCATGAAAACCAAGATTCTGCATATCAGCGCTAAGACAATTGACACCTCTTAGATTCCCTCCCGCCAGCTGCTCGTACGACGGTCCGTAGTTTGCTTGAATCCCAGGAGTTGCTACAGCAGGATAAGGTAGGTCGCCTCGACGGATGGATGGCGGAGGCGGAAAAGGAAGGGCGGCGGAGTCTGGGGCCCCATCAGAAACGTCGTTGTTCTCTGAGAAAACACTCTGGTGATCCGAATAATACTGCACGTATATTTCGGGATTCAGAGATGAGCTTGCAGCCATCAGCCGCTTCATGTTGGCTGGCGATAAGCGCACCGCGAATACATTCGCTATCATATTCTGAACTAATCCTTGTAGACTGGGGACCTCCTCCACTGCTCGCGGGTCTAGGCGGTCCACCCTGTCAATCTGAACAGATTCCCTTTCCAATTCCTCCTGATGTCCCAAGTAATAGTCGAGCAGCCTGTCGAAATCATGACAATTTAACTTCCTTATCAGATTTTCCACAGTGCGGAAGGAGACATGAGACATATTGACGGCAAGGAATTGCTGTCTAATGCCAGCGGCCACACCACTCTCGTGAGTTCCGTTTACGACCGGGACGTAAGCAATCAAAGAGTTCCCCTCACTGGGATGCGGAGCTGATGGTCCTAAAGAGAACAGGGTAATAGTCGGAAACGTCAGGTTATAGAGAAGATATCTGTCGCGGGCTCAGATGATAAAACTATGGGAGTGAACGCGCAATAAACAGGGGGAGCGGAGTGATAGGTGACTTGCGGTGGGACTGTCTGAGGGCGTATTATCCTGCCATCCAAGTCAGTGAGCTACCTCGAGGGAGCGCGGTCCCGGGGAGTGGCTGTACCGGCCGTGCGCGCAAATCCTCCACCTGACCATTGTATATGTGCTCCATGTACTCCAAGTTGTACTGGTCAGGGTTATCCTGTCTTGGTGCACCATCAGCCAGCGGATGCACTGCAATATCCTCCAAATCGAATGACACGATGTCACCCGGACGCAAAGACTTCACGCGCAAAAACACAGGGCCGCTCGACACCCTCGCGTCATACAGTTTAGAAATGCGCCTAAGGCGGAACATATCGGTACAAACATATAGGGGGGAGGGATAGACCGAGTTGGGAGAGTGGACGTATGCGGGGAAACTTCAATACACTAGTTACTTGTCACTGATTACGCAGGCCGCGAGGTGCATACACGGCACAGGGCGTACTTTCTTTCCACTGGTAACTCGAGTGTCTGGGCGATGGACGTCAACAGCTCGCTCATATCCCAAGTCCTTGTCACAGCAAGCAGTGACTCGGTCACCGCTGTGGTGACAGTGACAGGAAATCCGTCGCGAATACGGATCAATACCTCCATTACCTCTCCGTCGCCGTAATTCCCGTCCGATGGACTTCGCCTATTTCGTTTGATTCTCTCCAGAAAGCGATTCGCCTGATCCATAAACTCGGATGTTGTGGACACTGGCACTTCTTCCGCCTCCTCTCCCGCATGGGCACCTCTGTCCTCTCTGACCCCAACCGCGCTATGACCATGGGTCAATATGGATATGCCGACGGATACGATCGGGTTGAAGTGCTGCAGATTGGAGGGCTGCCAAACACCGCACACTTGGTTCTTGATGTCCATCCAGGTGCTCAACGAAGGGTACACGTGAACCTCCGTCCTCCGACCCATCCTATGCCCGGCCACGTCCACCAATCCCTCTACGTAAACCACACAGGGAAGGACAACCTGGTCGTCGGCTACCTCTTCCCCCACCCCTGCTCCATCCTCTTTGCCGCTCCCCTCGCCCGCCTTACACTCGCTCGCCCAATCAACCGTAGAGCCTCCCATCGCAGACACCATACTATTGCTCATATCACTCTGACCGGCCCTCCCGGAGTGGACGCTGTCTGAGCCCTCGTCCTCGAACACGTTCATGATCATCTCCTTCTCCAGTCCTCCGCTGCCCGTCCGATCGCCGCCACTCTTCCATTGGCCCACACCCCGCCCAGGGAGCTCGTGAGGCGGCCCCTCAGGCGGGCGAAGCAGCGCCGCACTGACGGCGTCCGATACATGAACCTTATCGCCGTTGGAAAACAGGTGTGCGTCAGGAAAGGAAGCCCCGCACTCGTCCGTTATGACCAGAGATTTGGGAAACTTGAAGCTGCGCCGCAACCACATGAGTTGGCCATGACAGGAGAGTTCCAAAGGCAGCAGCACGGACTTGTGAACAGTAGTCGTGGTCGACAAGGATGACGCCCCCGCGCCGCCGGAGCCCGTGAAGTTCTGGACGGCGCTCCTGCCATCCGCCACCGTAACAATAACAGACACGTATACGCCCCCCTGCTGCCGATATACCTGAAGTTCCTGCTCCAACTTCGTGATGGAGTCGGACAGATCAGAGTTTGAGGAGGCCGGAGACAAAGGCGCCCAAGAGGCCGAGGATGACGGTGTAGATTCCTTAATCCGCACAGTTAGTTTCTGTCCGTTCTGGAGATATGCGACTTCCTCGAGTTTCAACGGGAAGCTCGGCCGGTCGTGCAAATAGTACTCAAAGGTGAAGTTGTTCGGATTTAAGGCAAGAGCTGAACACACGCGAATGTCGAGAAACGGGAACGTCGTGGTGCCCAACACCGGAACGAAAATGCTCATGAACATGTGCCGAGTGAGCGGCAGCGGCGCGGGGGGCGCGGTGGCTGTGATGACATTACGGATTTCCGTCATGCTCGCGCCTGCTGCCATATTGATCGGCACAGCGCTGGGCAGATCCGCCCTCTTCGCTGTTGGGAGGTGGGGGGACAAAAGGGTCGTTCCATCAGAAGCCGCAGAGTGGGCGGTGACGAGCAGTGGGTGGATGAGCAACTCCTTCATTCCCAACAAAGACACGCAGAGGACTCCACTGCAAGTTAACTGTGTGGGAGATTCTAATCGAATAGTGTTGGTCTTTTTCCCTGGTGTGCAAGTGGCGCTCGTCCCCCCTGATATTTCATCCCTATGCGTCCTGAATGACCCAGTTTCTAGCGCTACAGAGCCGCCCCCGCCGTGAAATCCATTTGTATGAGGAGAGCTCACATCGCTTGCTGGAGATAGCAGTGTGAAAATTTTGTATTGCTTTTTGGAGACTTCAATATGATCACAATTGTTGACAAATTCGAGTGGATGATGGGTGTCATTATCGGTCTCTTTATGCTCGCAGACACCAGTCGCAGCTGAATCTTCTGTTCGAACAACAGAAAATATTCTAATCTCAGGAATGGTTTCAGTGCAGCTGATTGATCTGATGTGTGTGATCTCGATATCTTGACTCAATCGAATATACGAAATAAGTTTCTCGTTTACATCCGGCGGGAATGTCAACGCGAAGTTCGGGTATATGTAGAGTAGCAACGTAGGGTCTATTCTTTTAAATTTTAATATCGTATTACGGATGGTAATGGACTTTGACATTTCGTCTCCAAATATTTGATACAGATCGTTATGACTTTGAAAAAGCATGAAGCGACGAGTAAAGAATCGCTTGTAGATTGGATGAATCACTTCATCAACATCCAACTCATAAATGGAATTAAGAGCTTGCTTAATTGAGTTAACCTCAATTTTTTCTGGAAACAAACTTCCCTCAGTCTCCATCGTCAGTTCAAATATATTGTTTGATGATCTTAACTCTGGTTCACTATGGTTGACTATGGTATTCGAATTCAAATGAACAGTCTGTGTAGACTCTACATCATTTTCGTTGGCAAGAAGCGGTTTGTCAGAGCAATCATACTGATAACTAAGATTTATGTTGCACTCGGAGCCCGACCTTAGCCGAAGGAACTGCTTGCACGCAAACAACATTTGCTCAAACGCAACAGCATCCTCTCTGTCAAGGTAGAAGATACCGATGCAATCGTCATTAAAAGCAGATTTTATCTTGAATTCCAAAGAATTGCAGTTTGTATTCTTCCGCAGGTCCAAATTGCAAAAGCACTTGAAATTTGAGGAGCCTAATCCATTACGAGGAGCGTCGTCTAGTATAGGCTTAATTTTTCTCTCTTGAGTATATATCATCAGTTGATCATGGTCGTCGATGTCAGAAACACTGGATGGCTGAAAAATTGTTCCAGTGGAGCTCTCTATTTTTATTGACCTGATATCACAAATTTCAATAAAAGATGCCTTCCAAAAAGCAATTAAAAACGAAACCCAGTTAGTGAGATCAGCTCGATTTAATGAAATTTCACGGAAGGTCTCTAAATCTTCATTCCTAATGATTTTTACTACTACCATAATATTATTTCGTTCCACTGGAAGTGATAAGCCACGTATGATATCCGAATTATCTGGATGTTGTACATTTCATTATAAATTTAAAAAAAAAAAAAAAATTATAAATCTAAAATGATAAAATTGATTTTAATTGATAAATCTAAATTGAAAAATCTTAATTATATTTTTGCCTAGTTACGATAGATTATGACAATTCATTTTACTCGATTTCTTTTCGCGATACTCACAATTAGTATACTTGTTAGTGTGCTAAACGCATTGCCGCAATTTCATTTACAGAGAAAGCTTGCAGGTATTAAAGAAAGAGTATATTTCAGGGAAGTGCGGTCGAGGGAAATTGTTCTTTACTCCGATGCAATATCTGAAGTTGTGGATTACGCGAATTCCATGGTCGATATTTTAAAGGAAGCTGCATTGCCTACATCATGGGACGATGTCATTGCCATCGCCGTTAGTGAGGGAATATCTGGATTAGTTGGTGGATTAGCTGCTAGAGAGGTTGAAAATTTAGTTGGTGACGAACGCATAGATAATTTCCTTACTGAAGGCTTGCTCTCGGCGATATATTTTGGTGCGAGGTCAATATTTAAAAGCGTGGCTCAAATAATTGGTTTACCGAGACCAGTAGTCATATTTATCGCGGATATTGCTGGTTCGTTAATTTCCGAAAGCGCTAAGTCTGCTGGTAGAAGAAGTAGTGCACAAAGAGAAAGTGCTGAGATAGGCTCCGATAACATACTTTTCAAGAGAAAGAATGATACCTATCCTGATGCGATGAATTTTATCTTCTTATCAAATCCAAACTGGAACGAAAACACGAGTCTGTTGAACGGTTATTATAATTCTAGCAACGGTTCTGGCGAAAAATCGTTGCTGCGGGCCAATAATCAAGTTAACTCAACGAACTCCCTACTAGCGTCTGTATCGATTGCCGAAATTCTCGTCGATGTGACGAAGTGGGTAGCGTATGATTTATTCGTCAGTGACTCTGACAATGTCAGTCAAATAGAAGCTGCGATATGCGGAACAGCGGCAGGAATGTTGAGTATTTTAATGCTGTTTGCCTTGCAGTTAGTTTGGAAAAACGAATTGAGGTTGAAAGACTCCGTTGGTCCATCAACTCGGCTCTGGAGGGCAGGATTAGAGGGAGGAATTCTATTCTGGATATATGAATTGACGTTAGCGTTCTGCGGCACATCGTTTCCAAAGCCTATCCGGGATGTCATGGAAAGGAGATTCGAATTCATGTGATATGGAGGGTGATATTTATACTTAATTCATACGAAGCGAATTGTTCTCATATTTACTTCGGCGGATTTTGGTTTCAAGGTCAAGTGCAAAATTTACGTTCAATGTTGAATCACGCCAAATGGAAGCCGCGAACCTCGTGTCAGCAGTTGAACCTTGCGGTGGGAGGATGAGTAACGGACTTTTGGGGTTGGCGGAATGATGTAGAACTTGTGAGAAAAATGAGTAAT
>VKHC01000639.1:0-10412 GCA_015143735.1 Synura sp. LO234KE | reverse complement strand
AAAATATATCCTCTATACGACATTTTTTGAAAAAACGTCACTGGGTCAGTGACGTTTTCGCAGGAATGTGCCTTTAGTGATGTACCCCGTGTTACGGGAGGTTCTGGTGCCTCAACGGTACCTCTCTTACGCCTTGAGCTAGTGGACACGTTGGAGTCCCTAGGAAAAATCTGGAGAGGTACCAGCGCGGCGATGTGGTTTAACTCGAATCGTGTACATGACCCAAATCGCATGCCACCAGAAGTTACAACAATTCATGATTGATTTGCTTTCCTGCTGTCTACCTCTGCCACACTTTCCTGTCTGCAGTCAGACCAATGACCAAAGGATCCAAGAAGGTACGAAGGCTCGGTCATGTGTCCTTGATTCATGGCTTTTCTGGTAGCCTACTCTACTGCTACCAAACAAATATATCCCTTTGACTTAACCACTCACTGCTGCGAAATGGTTTACCGCTTTCTTTCCCATTTGCAAACCAACATCTAAACTGATTTCTACCTACACTCAACCATTTGTTCGGCGTGGCTTGCGCTTATCGACTGTCAGCGATGAACGCGGTCATCGCCATCCGAGGAAATCAGGCAACGGTAAGATATATACAGAAATATAGATAGAGGGAAAGATGTTGTGCTCTACTCAACATATTTTCATTTATTGAACTTCAGTTACATCTCGATCTTACCACAACAATCACTAACGGCCGCTCTCGCTCTCGCTCCTCATCTTTGCAGATGAACTTGTCCCTCATCGCTACGATCTTCCTCCCCTTGTCCTTCGTTGCTGGTAATCCAGCTTTACTCCTCACCCATCCACCTTCTACAATTCTGTGCTTAGCATCTCCCTGTCAATTTACTCCACACCTTTACTTACAATGAAAAAATAACAGTGAAAGTAGAATATTTGTTTTTCATATATATTTTCATAATATTGTGTATCCACCGAAGTGGGTACAGCATCTGGATATGTGAAACTGATGCAAAATCGGTAATTCGGCGCTGTATTTTACTAAAGGGCATTCTATTAACTAGCTAATAGCTTAGATGATTTCATCTTTTCGTAATAAAACAAGTCTGAAAGATGGCGAAGGATGCGCTTCCTACTACCCGCCCTAACACGAGCGAGCGCATATTTCGACGACATGCGCGCGGCTACCCTTCCGCCGTATATATCCGTTCCCATGTCTGTGACTCGTGACTCTCGTCGTATGACTGTGACAGGAGTATATGGAATGAACTTCTCTCGAGAGGGCGGGTGAGTCCTAGGTCATAGGTCCCACGAATCGACATGTCGACGGACATAGTTTTTTATCGCGGTGCTGCATGCGACTCGTTCTCGCTGTACCAAACGGTTGCCACCTGGAGCTGTTCCTTACTTCATAGACTCACACAAGATATTGTATTTCTCATGTACCCTTTCCTCCCCCCCCCTCAACACCTCCCTTCCTCCCTACCTCCCTGATACCTATCCACAAGGTACACCGATCAGATGCTCAACGACGCCAATAGGATTATATACTTCTGGATCATTTGCTTCTCGGTATGTTGCTGAGATTGCAAAAATTTTATGGTCCTGAACGGGTATCTGTGGCACGTCTCGATATTTTACACTTCGCCCATCGGAAACCTGAAGGATCATAGTCATTCTTTCTCTCTCCACATTTACAACCATTTACCAAATCTGAAGCCCCCATGGCACTCTGACTTGACCTCTCATCGGCCACCTTCATCTCTTCTCGTCCCCTCCTCAGATCATCTTGGTGATCCTCGCCTATTACGTCAGTCAAGGCTGGATATTCCTCGATTCCCGTCGGTGAGTCCATGGAACATGTGCGCACCTGTGCGACCCGTCACGTCGGTGCACTGTGTTGTGTACTGTAGATACTTTGGTCGCGGATCCGCTCGCGTGCGCAAGAGCACTGTCCCAACAGATGACTACTATCCGGCGGACGGCTATTCGGGGAGAGACCCAGATGGAAGTACGTAACACGTTCCCGCACGTACCATTCTCCCTCCAGATCAAGACGTAGATTCGACGGTTACTGGCAATGCCTGCCCCCTATCCTGTGGTTCGTAATATATTGCCGTGGGACATGATTGCACGTGTACGGCAGTCTCATTGTACCCTTTGCGTGCGTATCCCAGGTCACCTGTATAAGAGAAGCGACACGGGAAGAACGTATTCCACCTTCTAGAACGCGTTTTCTGAGTCAAGAGAAGGGGATGCGATATGTAGACGAAGGGGTCCTCATCTGGATTCCATGAAGAGTGGCTAGTACAATTTTGAAACAAAACGTACTTACAGAAAATAGGGCATGAGATGAAGGGCTCCAGTTGGCTGAGAGATTGCACAAATGGTTGACGAATCGGCTTTAGATATAAAAATCGCAGATTGTATTGTATATTTGGATCGATAGAAAGGAACTTACTGCATGGGGCGGAGATATCGGCAGATTTTATTATTTGCAGTTGGTGCGGCTCTAAAAAGAACGATCTACGGGACTTTTATTCTCGGAACGAACAATACTCGGATTTTTCAGATTTATCTTTACGAAGATTTGATCGAGTTCTCATAATTCCAGTTGTGGATGGAGGAGGAGGTCGCGAGTGATGATAATGATGTTAATGATTCTCACATTTTAAGTTTCTTTCCGGCAGAAACATCTTCGAGAAAGATACACAGTTGCCGCGAACTATATTTTTAAGAAACTTGGCTTGTTTTACTGGTAGATAGTTTGATTTGAGGATGACGTGTTCCATCAAGTAAAAGCTATGAAAGGAGTAGTGATGCCATCGATCTGCCTAATATGACTTATTCTGTTTGTCGGCGGGGGCTGTTAGTAACAAGCCACAAATGCATTGTCGTGCGGACTACCTTCAATCCAAGAAATTAGTATCCAGAATACGCCTCCTCGTCGTACTAGAACTTCCGTAGTCAATTAACCAAAAGTAGTTCACCCCAACTCGAGGATTGTTTATTCGTCGAATTTTGCCTCCTCCTTGTTAAGTTCTTATGTCATTTTACTAGCAAGCGGCTAAAGTATTTTTACTAGCAAGCTGCTCTCTTCTACATACCAGACTACGGAATAGGAATGTGGTGGTAGCTTACAGCGGAGTTTACTGAGAATAGGCTAGCAATACTGAGTAAGGATTAAAAACATTAACTTTTATATTAGCGGGAAAAAATAAAAATGTCTGTCTACATCACGATAGCATTATGATGTTTAAAACCAAGAAAAAGTTTGAGGCAGTGTAATATTCGATGGTACCGCTTGACAAGGATAAGAAGCAGCAACATCAAACGGTATCAATAGTTTTCCACAGTGACGAACCCAATTATCAACGTATCGTAACGATCCAGACTTCGGTCTACCCTGAATAATCGTGCAGCATTGCGACGGCTTCAACGCTCATGTCTCTGTGACCCGTGCCTTTGCTCCGCACGCCTGTCCACCGTAGCGGCTATCGCGGGTGTGATCGGCTGAAAGAAAGGTACGGGTGGGGGTCGGTTATTGATGCTATCCACCTCCTCCGCTTGCGACAGTTGCCGCGCTACCGGGTCACTCATGTCCCTGCTGTTCTCCTAAACAGCGATGGGACAACATGGCAAAGTCGACAGAGGACCGCGCGATACTTAATACTTCTGAATTAGAAAGGCTTGCACGTAATTCCATCCCCGCACCACGTGCACCCACCTGTCCCTCCCCGTCCTCCCACACGTTGGACCCGAGCGAGGACCACGTCCCGTCGATCGATATTGATACTAAGACGTGCGGGAAGCGATACTTAAGGTGGGTTAAGCAAGCTACAGTACGATACCAACAGAATTACAGCAGCCCACCGAAATTGAAATATTGGTATTTGAAAAGTATGTACACACAGTTCATGAAAGGAATTCACGGAAGGGCCTTCCACAAAGTTCCGCGAGCAGTAGTTGGCGTACAGTTTAACAGATAATGGGAGAATACACACGAGCGACAAACGTACCCGAGCATGCGCCGGGAGAGGCGGCCTTCTTGCCTCCGCCATGATTCTGTCCTGAAACCGTCGGGCGAGTGGGTGACCGAAGGGAAACGGCAGAAGCGGTTACATCGCCGCTCTTTCCCTCCAGTTGTCCTCTGTCACGGACTCCCTCTCGCTCCAGTGACCCCCGACTATCCCCAGCATAGGGGGGAACGGTTTCATCGATATCCGATCCAGTGCAAGCGGTTACAGAGCGATGTACGGGGAGCGTATGGTCAACCGCGGGCTGACTGTGGCTGTGACCGAGACCGTGACTTGATCTATGACCAGGTCTGATACTCTGGGTCCCTCTGGACAGGTCCACTGCATCGATACTAGAAGATGAAAAACTATGAACTGGAAGGATGGGAGAGGGAAAGAGGGGCGCGTAGTCCTCTGTCTGTGCGGTGGGGGATGACGTGGCGGAGGAGTTGAGCCCAAGGCTGACGGAGCCGATGAAGGCGTTGTTTAGTTGGGAGACCTGCGGATATGTATCCGTTGAATTTGCAATAATCCGGAAGAGAGTCAGAGTTAGAAAAGACAGAATAGATGTTGAAAGCTGTAGACGGGCATGTAGTATTTTGGTTTGACTTTACAGAATGGGTAGCAGTAGGAATTCTTTTCGGTTAAGATCTATTTTTAGAAAGTGGCTATGCAGCAGCATACGAACTCATGAATAAGACTATGTACTAGTATACAAGGTATACGCAGGTAGAGAAGGATTCGCTGTAGAGGCGGACTCGGCCTGACCTGGGTCCAAGAAGACATACTGTTGGTAGAGCCAGTGCGGTACAGGCCAGGAATAGTCAGGGACAGCGCAGCGGTTTTGTCTTCTCCGCCGTCCTGTGAGGTGGTGGGGTGGGAGCCGCTGCACAGACAGGTATACATTCAGATACATGTTAGTTGCATAGACGTAACGGCTGCATGGGTCCACGGGTTATGACGACAGGGGTGGGGGACGATAGACTACTTCGTAGAAGGCGTGTATGAGGTGAGGGATCTTACTAGGTCAAGTATAGGATTAGTCACGCTAACGTAAGAAACATGATTGAAATCAACTTGCCCTTACCCCTAGTGGGATCTGCCAATTTGGCTCATAAGGTGCTTAGTGAGTGATATGTTCGCATGTTTTTCTCTAAGCTAAGTATATCTTTTGAAAAAAATGATTGAAATCAATGCATTATCAGAGGACGCAATAGAGACGTTGGGGAACTATACAAGGGCAGTCGGTCGGTCGGTTGGTGGGTGATTCAGGTCTCCCATTCCCCACCTGCTGTCTCGACTGTGCGCACGTCTCCCCTCACTGCCCGACTGCTCCCCGGTCGATACACCCCCCCGCCCACCACCCAACTGCAACACCGTACTGGACACATCCATATTCGCTCGTGACTGCTTCTCTCGACCCACATCCCCGTGACTTAAAACAAGGTCCGTGTCCATATCCGGAATGACGAAGGAGGAAGGCAGCGAGTCAAACGTGCAGTCCAGAAAGGACACTGTACAGATACCAATACGAAGAGTCACAGCACAATTAGTCGTGAGTTACAGACACGTCGTGAGGAGGAAGAACAACAGGTTGGAGCGGATGGGATGGCACAAAGTGGTTAGATGCAAAGGAGGGTAAGAAGAACATAAAATAAAGGGGCTTTAGGAGGACGATACTCACAGGTCTCTGTGGCCTCTCCCTCTCTCCGAACTGGACTGACATTTCCTCCGAAGCTGATCTGTTGTGACCATTACAAGAAACGTGGAGTTGCAGTGAATGTTTTATGGTTGTGCACACAAACCAAACTAGTGAATACGACGCGCCCCTTCAGACCGAAGGACGATGAAAAAGAAGGAACGGAAGCAGAAGCGTGTAGGCACACATATGATTATATGATTCTGTTCGTATTGAGTTAGAAGTTAAGTAACAATCGGCGGTCACGTTGGTTTTGATGTGGGGTAAATATATCCTCACGTTGCGGTTTAATGTCCGTGTCCGCTGGTCCGGTTGGCCAATGACCCGACTCGGTGGGACTACCGCTGCCGTTACACGGGTATGTGGATTGGCTACCGGCTGGGCGCTCGACTGGCTGGATAAAGACACTGCGAAAGATATGGAGGACATGGAGAAAGTAGAAGACAGTTGTGCCTCTTCCTCCCGCAGGACATGAATGCGATCAGCAGCAGGTACACCTGCTGTACCCCGACCAACTGGGACTTTATTTCCCGAAAGAGAAGGACCTCTTCCAGCAGCTGTATGATGGGGAGAGATGACGTGGTGACTCACACCATCACCGCGTATACGCGAATGATTCGAAACGACAAACCCGGCGGTTTCGGATTGCACTTTCGTGTCATGGGACATATTCCTCGAACCAGACA
The DNA here is from genome assembly GCA_015143735.1 of Synura sp. LO234KE. NCBI lineage: Eukaryota > Synurophyceae > Synurales > Mallomonadaceae > Synura > Synura sp. LO234KE. Next base: position 4,047 of record VKHC01000639.1, on the reverse strand, counting down.
GTGACAAGGAAGGAGATGACGGTCCTTCTGACACCAATGAAGACAGCTGATCCTGATCATGGTACAAGGAATGTTCTAGAAATGAGCTTTCTGTTCCGTGTCTCACGTCGCCAGTGGCCGCTCGGGTCGATTTGGATTTACCAACCAAACTGTGGCCTTGTTTGTACTCCTCGGCACGTTTCTCTGTCCAGGCTTCACCAACGCGTAATTCAGTAGCAGAAGATTTGGCTCTGCGAACTGAATGAATTCTGGTATCGGGTGGCAGGGAATTGCTCCGTTTCCCATCGTTGTGACGGTGGACTTTGGAGGAGTGGGGAAGGTCATTATTGCGACTAGTATCTCGATGTTCCGAACGCCCTCGAGAAACAGCTGAATTTGGACGGCCTTCATGGATTCTTTCTGCGATAGGATTTCCAATGGAATGAGAGGAGGGAGTGGAGAAGGGTCCAATGGCCTTGTTCGATAGCAGCCCCCCTACGGCTTTATCAGAGGAAATACCACGGCTTGGAGTTGTCTGTGACTGAAGCAAACGAAAGGATAATCAAGATGATTGAATATGATCAACAAATTCTAAATTTATTACAGGTGAGGATGTAGATGCCTTGGAAGCCCGAGGAGTACGAACGGGAGTTTGAGGCGAGAATAAGAGCGTTTTCGGTTTAGCACTATTACGATGTTCTTTCTCATTGAAATCTTGTTTTAATTTTGTGGGATTAGTTTGATTTCTAGGCCCTGTTTTAGACACTTTTGATCCAGATGACTCTCCCGGCGAAGCAGCCGGAGCTTTACGCACAGATTTTGTAGCGGCAAGGGATTTCGGTTCGTTGCCGTGAACTTGGACACTAGAACCACGTTCAGAGGCAATTTTCTTGGCTGGAAGATATGGAGTAAACGACGCTACAATTGATGATGGCGACGGAGTGTGAGAGTGGCCAGGGGTGCCTCTTGTTCCAGCTACGGTAAAAACACTGTTCCTGTCATCGAGAGTAGTTACATAAGCTCAAAAATTTATCTATGTTACGTAATTGCCTGTAGGCTTCAGTTGTTTTCATATAATTATCTCTGCTTGTCTTATCTATTTTTGTATTTTTGTTTTGTCGATCCTTCAATACGACTCTCTTCGGTCCTGATTGAAGTCCATCATTAACAACTTTTCTAAGAGACTCAGGTGTTCCTTGAGATTGCTTTCTACGTGGAGGTGAAAAGAAGTAAAGATCATCTCTCTGAGCAGTCTTCTTGGACGAGGACTCTTCCAACATAAGTTACTCTAATAACTCCACGTTTTCAAATTTTGAAACTCAAACAGTCTTTTTTTCGACATTTTACGACATATGTACAGTATGTCAACAGAAAATGACGTTCCTAACGTTTCACAATTTTGTGCTTGGAAACTCATGAATCATTCTCACAGCAATCAAGAAATACCTCGATGGAAGAAAGTTTTTAAGTACGTTGGGAGAAAAAGGCGGTCTATATTTCCGGAAAGTCACGAAAGCATAATTAAATCTCATCCCGTAGAGCTTTCACAGTTTTTGAATGTACCAGAACATATTCAAATTCTGCGAAGAGATATGGAGGTAATTTCCCTTGTTATTTGATGAAAGTGTAATTTTTATTCGCCTGGTAAAATTTAAGGACAGAAAAAGAATGCAAAGTGTTATAATTGCGGAATACTCTCGACTGAACAGTATTGTACCTAATATTTCTCCTGAAGAATTCATAAATCATATGAAAATATTTGTCGCGGGAGTTTGGGGAGCGTTCAGTTCGTACAATGAGCTACAAATTTGTGAAAATGTTGCGTACAATCTGCGACTTAATGCGGATCCAGACCATTGGTAATATGCCCTAGTGACTATAAGCACTTCTTCATTTTTTATCATATTTTTGCTTAGGTACGAAGTAAATACAGCTAATGCAGTACTTTTCGACAATTTGTCATTGAGTGGACTTCCTGAGCTTCTTCCAGGAAGACTGTTCACAACTCGCATGCCTCGTGACTTAAGTGATTCGAACTCCGCTTCTGCCTCAGAATTTGAAGAGAACGCTAAAATATTCGAGTTGCACACTGTTCTGGTTCTAGCTGAAACTGAAGAATATGAAAAGTACGCTAGAGGTGACCTTGAAGTGTTTTATCGGAGACTTGGACTTGAAATCATACACAGACCTATTCCAGATTTCTCAATTCCTAAACAGCCAGATATGGTTGAGAATATTAAGGATCTGGTATGGAGACTAGCGGAAGGAAAAAACTGTTTGGTACACTGTGCTGGTGGCAACGGAAGGACCGGTACTGTAATTGCTGCCGTAATGAAAACCATGGGAATCCGAGATCCCGTGTCATTTATTCGTCGCTTCAAGACACAGTATGTGGAAACAATTGACCAGGAGAAATTTTTATATGGTATTCCAGCTGTTGCTGACACAAGGCTTACGCAGGGACATCCGCTGCTCGTGAAAGCCATAGTAACGGAGAGAATTATTGATACTATTTTCTCTGGACGGTTAAAATTAAACGTGGATTTTCAGCCGGAGGCAGAAACCATTGCTCAGTACGAGGCAGCCTTTGACATTATCGATGTGGATTTGAACGGTTTCATCAGAATGGATGAAATGGTCGAATTGTTCACACAGCTGGGAGCGGATGTACGTCAAGAGGCAGTGGCCGAGTTCTTCGAGAAAGGCGGGGAGGAGCGCTTGAGCAAAGCGGAATTTGTTCAAATTATGACCGAACGATGTTCGTAAGAACGACCTTCTTGATGTGGGGAGTGAGTAGGATTGCATTTTTGTGCTGTGCTCTTCGAGGTTGGACCTCCAGTGAGCGAGGGAGTTGGGGTCGTGTTAAAATGTATTTCCAACAAGGAAATACAAACATATACATTCCTGACTATCGATAATTGCTTAATGTGTGTTGAATGTGAAATGTCTCCGCTGGCTGGTCGATCCAGGAATCATCATACCGCACAAATTAAGTTAAAGTTAAATGATATTAAATATTTTGTTGGTTAAAGAACTGAATTTCGCTCTATACAGATGAGGTAAGAAGGAGAAAAGTTTAGACGAGGAAATAAATATCATACATGTTTAGTTTAAGTCGCTCGGCAACAAGTAAGGCTCAAGGGATTCTTGTTGTACAAGGGGAGGTACAAGAAGCAAGTAACAGCAAGCAAGGACGACGAGATAGGCAGAATGATGGGCGGTGTTCAGCACTCGCCACGACCTGCTGCCCACCAAGAACGAGCAAGATTCCTATCTCCCGCCTTATCGCATAAGTAGAGTGAGGCGAAGGGTCGTACCGCCCGCGGCACGAGAAGGAGCGAGCGGAGGGGAAGGGCATTGTAGAGGAGGATGTTGTCTTCCAGGGCAGTCATAATCCTCATCATTCCAACTTAGCAACGATATCGAGCTACTACCACCGTATAATTAAGGCGACAGCAACCAATTCTATGCTACGACTGCAAGGTCCCGTGGCTGGTGGCTGTAGATGATTCTACGAGAGCACAAATCTTCCTTTGAAGCACGCCACTAGCAAAAAAGGTTCTAGCATTCAACAACTCGTGATACGATGCTGCCGACAAGGTTAACAGCAAAGCCGTAGTTAGTCTAAGTATAGTAAAGGTTGACGAAATTTGTCATGTGATTTCGTTGTGCGTGGAGTCTCTTTTAATGTGCAGCCGACGATGGAAGATAAGGTATATCATAATTCCCTAAAGATGTGTTAAAAAAAATTTAATATCAAATTTACGGCGTTTAAAGTGAAGCATAAATCCGGGAAAAAACTAAGAAGAGTGTTTCAAACAGAAAATAATCGGAACAGAAAATATCCAAAAATCGAATTGGGCACAAATTCTCAATGACAAAAATCAATCCCAGTTTTACTTTTATTGTGTCGCATCCAAATAAAATAGTTGATATTAAGTCCTTGTGCCTATGTTCGCCTCCGCTTGGAAATATGATTGAGCGATTGAATGTTCAACCGCAACGTGTAAAGCTTTATATCGTATATTTTACGATGTACCTGTTACAATAATTGGTAATCATCTATAT
>VKHC01000638.1:0-10412 GCA_015143735.1 Synura sp. LO234KE | reverse complement strand
TTTTACGGTCATTCTACCACTCTTTTTATGGTTACTCTACACCGATTCTATAGAGTAAAAATTTTAGTCCACCGATGGCGGGGATGGCTGGTTAGTAGTACCCTGCATAGAGGTCCCCACCATACTACCATCCCCTCCTGGCAATACGTTCCTACAAATTCAAAGGGACCACAGAGGGGGTCATGATGTTGGGACGACGACGCAGTGAGACCGTGCTGCTGTGTACGCCGGCAATGTTAGAGAGGAAGGTGACAAGGTTGGAACAAAAATCCAGACCATCACACCGGCCGAGACCAAGAAGGTAAAAGACGAGGCAAGGTCCTAATCGAAGAAGCTCCTACTAATACAGGAAATTGACCCAGGAATGATTTCAGAGGAAAAATCATGTTTGTCAGGAGGGTCTCCTGCCCCAAGGGGCTACGCGATCGGGTGTTATTTTTACACGGACCACATACCGTTTTCCTAATGTGTGGGCTGGTGTTCCCGCTCCAGTAGCATGCTCTCGACGGGCTTCTCTATGAGAGCACTTTAACTATCTGTCCATGCGGGCCACGGAGAGCTCCCTGTGCTTCTTCCACCTTCTCCAGAAGTGCAGCCCATATGGGATTGACGACCTTTCCCCAGGGATCTGGATCCTCGATTATTGGGAATAGTCTTGCAATATTTTGCACGTATGAAGACGAAAACTAGACTTGTTTTTTTACAGAAACTTGGCTTAGCGAAAACTAGAATTGTTGTCCCCGAGAACTCTCTACGGGGTCTACAGCGATGTCGAGAAGGCAAGACATCCATATCGTGGCTGTGGGAGAAGTTGCCTGGAAGATGAGCTGCGGGTGTGTCTTCTTTTGGGCAAAGCCGGACTTCCTCGCTAGTCCAATCAATAATTTCTTTCAGATCTCTACGTGTTGCATGCTTCGTCTTAAAAGAGCTTTTGAACTGCTGAACGTCGTAAAAGTTCTAGCTCAGCTGAATTAATTTTCTCATCTAGCTTCAGCTGTAGTGCAACTACTGTGTGAGCGTGAGTCGAAGTTGGAGGTTTTTCCCAAAAGTCCGTTGCGTGGGGAGCAATGTCGGAAATGGACCATTTGGCTTATAAACAGTCACGGTTGTGTGCAGCGCTGCTGTCGATCTGCCAAAGGAGTTAAAATAAATAGCTCTTTGAAGATGGAGAGGATAATATTCATTTCGTTGCGTCTAGTGTGTATTATGGGTCGTCTTACGGCTCGACTACAAAATATCTTCCGGACAACCAAGAGTTGTGTCTCCGAGGTACCCTGAGAAGATATTCCCAGTAAGCTTGTTCACTGTTATACCAAGTATCATGTGGAATATTTTTTACTTGTTCCCCAAACTTGAACAATTTTTGCCAAAATCGGAGACTTTGTACCTTTGTGGATTCAGTTGGCTCGAAGACATAGTCCAAGCCTTAAACTCCAGCTGCAGGAGAATAAAGCGGATTGTTTGACATTAGTTTGTTATGTTGGTTTCGAGTTGCACTTTCCAAAATATTGAATGTGGCAATTTCCGCAGCGTTGGCGGCCCGAAATTTTAAGGAATATATCGGATAACTTAGGCGAAATTCTGAGTCGAAACCTCTCAGAAATGAAGTAGAAAAAGTCTTGGATGCAATTGGGACAAAAACCGGAACACGTTCATAAAACTATATGCCCAACGGGATAGAAGTGGACGCGCATAACAACACTAGGAGAGGACATTCCTAGTACTACTAAGCGCTATCTGATCTAGGTACGCCAGCAAGGAAGATGGCACGCTATTTTCACAAAGACATTTCGGTTTACAGGTCACTCCGCGTCGTCGCCTGACGTGGAATGTTCCCGCTCCGGAAGAAGTTGAGCGCTCAAGAAAGGAACGCATTAATTTGTAGGAAGAAATTTTTGGGTGAAACTGAGAGACCCAAGTGTGGAAGTTGGGGGCGACGAATAGTGCAGGGCTCTACCATTTGGGTGCGAAGAGAAGGGAAGGGAGGAGGGCATTGAGGAAGGGACGAGTATACATATTGGTCCAGGCACAATCCACGGCGCCCCCACCTTTGTCGATAGGGCAATTGATGGTGGGTGGGTCATGGCAGAAATGGCGAAGTATATGGGTCTCTATTAAAAGACGCGGTTATGATTGGGATATTTAGGTTCTGTGAGTAGGGCGCGGGGGACTGGGATCTTTTGTGGAGATAGGTAAGGGCCGGCATCAACAGGGAAGTAAAGTGGCCATTTTTGTTTTGAGAGGGCGCGGGTCCGATCGGAGAAGTATAAGGAGCAATCGATCGAACGAGGGATTGATCAAAACATGTATGGCACTGCTGTAGTATTTCAAAAGTGTGGCGTAATTTGTACCATTTGCATCTAATTTTTTTCTACTCCGATACTACCAGTTTTGCGTCAAAATTGACCCAAAGGCTTTGCAAGCAATTCTATCTTATCTTCCCCGGCTTCCCGCGTTTCTAAAATTATCGCTAAATGTAAATTGCAATACCGAAATCTCCGGCCTATTGCCTGATCTCGTGAAGCAGCAGAGGAGACGCTGCTGCAGTGCTTCCAGCTGCTGGAGTCCAGTTTTACGGCGCCATCCATCCAGATCGACTTAAAATATTCTACTTTTTGGAACAAATCGTTTCAGAATTCGGGTAACCTGCAAATTGAGCTCAAATAAGAAATAATATCAACGATTGCACGGCAATAATTTGCTCGTATAAGCATGCGGAGCCTCCATTCTCAAGTGGCTGGAATATGGATAAACCCAGTCTTCGGGCGCTCCAAAACGGACGCTGGAATTGCTTCCTGGTGAAATACATGTGCGGTTTCAAACAAAAACAACATATCTGTCCCCAATTGCCGAAAAAGAGGAATTGTGAGGGGAAAAGAGCAATTGGAAGATGTAGAGGGCGACGGTAAAAGAGCTGGAGCGATAGTTGGGAGAATAAGCGGCTTCGGGAAAGTAGGAAAGCTCAGTCCTGGATGGAGTAGCAGAAAGCTCAGTCCTGGATGGAGTAGCAGTCCTGGATGATGGAGTGACCTACTAGTAGTAGGAAAGCGCCTCATAAATGGATGGTGAGGGTGAACTGCAGTGGAGCAGCGGAGGGAAGGGATGAACATCAATCATAGTAGCCTCTCTAGGGAATAGTGAATTGATACACCGACGGCTCCCCTAACTCGCTCCTAGTAGTTGCGTTGGCCCTCTTCCTCTGTCAGCACGGCGACCAGCAGTACTCGCTCGTAATAAATGGGTGCTTACGTACTTGCGGCAAATTGACGAGGTCACACTACTGCGCCTTCTATAATTTCACGCAGAGCGGCTCTCTGAGTAAGCGAAGTTTAAGGCGATGCTCGTATTACTAGGAGCTATTTGATCAATTCTAACATGAATTGCAACCTAATCATCTACGTGTTTGATTCATAACCCTCTTTCTCCTCCGAAAAAGATACTTCGACAATATTAGAGAAGAGCACTGAAAACAACTCATAAAATCACGACTTGCGAATTAATTAAGCAACAGCGCAAAATAAAACAACAACTGCAATAATGAGTTATCTTTGATTTGTATTTTCTTTCCTTGCTGCGTCCTGAAGAAGTTCCGTATCAACTTCATTCGCTGGTAGCTGAATATATCTTACAACTGACCCCCGTATAAAGCAGTCTTTTATCGCCGACTGTTCGAAAAGTAGGTTACAAAAATGAAAATCGCGAATCGTTCTTTGAACTCACAAGTTGAGGAAATTTATCCTTTTCAACCACGCTTATATTTGACAGCTTAATATTGAGATATTGATCAACTGAGAGTAGTACGCCTGCAATGGAAACGTCGTTTTTCAGTTCTACTACGACTTCTTTTCCTACCAATGTTTTGAAAAATGTGAAGAAAAACTTTCGAGCAAAACAAAATAAGTAAGAGAATAGAGGATAAGTTAAATTATCAAATCATACCATCTCAATCAATTGGAAGGCTACACAAAACAAGTCGTACAACCTTGTGTGTTGTAATTTCTGTCACTGCCACCCCACCCTGACCAAACTCAGCCGTTACCAATTTATTTTCACTAACCCAATTTATAATAAATAGGAAATGGTCATATGATGTTGTGGAGAAAGTCCAGTTTAGTTCTTAACCACATAGATGTGGATGATAGCTTGCGCGATCCTCGAAGTCCTCTCTCTCGGCAAAATTACAGGTCGAGGAAATCTCCAAAATCGATGGTGAATCCGGAACAAAGCAGTCTAGTTTCTGAGATTTTTCGCGAAAAGAATTTGAGCTATTCCGCTGTAAAAAGAATTGCAGTGGAAGTTCAGCATTCTTTTAGTGACTCCACTTTGAATGATGACCTGAACTACATTGCTTCGCTTCAAAGGAATTGTGACGAGTCGCAACCGTTCGACGCGATTAACAATGCACAGAAAAAAATGCAAATACTTTTAAAAAAACTCGAGTCTTTCGGGGAGTCATGGGAGACAGTAGCCGGAAAGGAAATCGAAGAACCAAATCCCGCAAATTTTCAATTGCGGATGGATGAAAACGAGCTTAAAGTATATACATTATATTGTTGATACCTGTTGTTATCGTCTCTCGCTTAATATTCGGTAACAAATTGATTTGATGGTGTAGAGTTTAATTGGAAGCGTTGGCGACATGAAGTTTGATAACAGCGATTTGGCCGCTAATGAGGAAAAGGAGGAAATTATAGAAAATCTTGATAAGAGCGCTGAAACGGTAATTTTACGGATTCATCTAGTTTCCCATACTTCGGTCCAACAAAACTTTCCGAGAATTCTTATTCTCGAAAGGTCATCCCGAAGAGCTCAATGAAAAAAAGAAATATAAATTTAAGATCATTTTATCATTGATTAAGTTGAACTGTGTTGATTTTAGATATCTTCTTTGTCCAAAACCGTGGCTGCAGCGCGGAAGGCCCAAGCGAACCATCTCTTGACTAATTTCAGGTCTTATGGACAGAAATCTCATACCAAATTGACGCTCAAACAAACCTTCGCCACTTCGGTTATGTCTCTCTAATCTGTTTCCAACCAGCATGATTCCATCACATGTTCATCTCCTTTCCTCTTCCGCCTAAATAACTAGGATGTTTGGCGCTCCTGCATGGATGTCCTTGTTTCTGTTTCCTAATAGGAATTTCTGCTCCCAGCAACACCAACGCAAAATGGATAAGTTGGCGAATGTGAGGAGGCAGTCCGGTGAGCTCACGGAGTACAGTTGGCTAGATACATCACCGCATACCAAAGCACTTCAACGCGCCTCACCGCACATTCTTCATCAATATATATTAAACGTCTTTTCTTAATCCATTATCCTTATTTCCCATTCCAACGTCCCCTCTCCTCCAGCGGGGTGTTGAACGTTCTTCCCTCTCTCTCAAACGCCAGCATGCACACACACACCGATCAGACAGACCACGTCACCCGTAGACCTGATCTGTGGGAACGGTCTTGTTTGTTTTGTCATTCGTCAGAGGTTGATGTCCTGTGTCCCTAGCCATAACCATGTCTCCCTCCCTTGTGGCGGTTTCAGGCGTGGTGGTGCTGGAATCAAAGCTGCTCGAGCGCGAGAATCAGATCTATAAGCTGAAGCAAGACATGGAGCTTATGAAGCAGGTGGGGTGGGGAGGAATTATCGTGGGTTTGCAGGAACCTACTGTACAAACTGTTTGCTCGACTTCACCGCCTTCTCTGACAGTAGCTCATACCCGACCCCCGTCTTCTTCTCATCCCGCAAACATAACCCTGTCGATTGTGCTTAGGCCGTTGAGCTGCAGGCTCAGGGAACCCCTGCGACGAAGGAGGTTATTCGCCGAGTGTTCGAGAAGGTTGGAGTCTCAGCCCCCCCCCACCATTCCTCTAACCGTCCAACCGAGATCCCTCCGGTGCACGTCCCTTCCCATCGCCGCCGCTACGCGTGTACTATAGACTGTGGAAGGCGAGAGCCAGCACCTCGTGGCTGCAGCTGAAGCACTGCAGGTGAGTGGCAGGCATTGGTGGCTGTAGTGTACGGCGACTCTCCCCGTGGCTCAGGATATGGAATTCCCGTGACTCTTCCTCGATCACCGACCTACTGACACACCCGTTTTCGCATTTGGATGATGATGTTCTACGTGATCGCCCCTGTACTCTCCTGTGTTGGTACTCGAAGCTGATCTATTTGTACTCCGGACTGTACCTCAGGAGGAGCTGTTCGCCTTGTGGGAGGCCCGCCAAAGGACCTTGACCAAACTGATGTCCTTGAAGGGCGCGGTCGCCTCCATCCTCGAGGTGGGTGGGGGTGGGTCGCTCGATCGTGCTCCGTCCTCATCGTAGACGTAACGGTTACAGTGCACTATGGATGCTGCTGTGACCTGACCAAACCACACTTCTCGCCATTCTAACGTCCGCCTGCTGCATTCTCTTGTCTTTGCTAGCGCCGATTCGAGAACGAATTAGCGTTGACGGTGTCCCTGCAGATGTGCTGGAATGACGCGATCATAGCAAAGAGGTGCGATGACCTCCATTTGGAAGGGGGGCGGGGAGTTCGTTGACAATCAGAGGCTCATTGAGATATACAGCCGAGGGGGCTTTCCTGTTCGTCCACTGCACCAATGCCATACTCGTCCTGCGACCTCTTTTTGTAACTACCGTTCTACCATTATCGCACCCCTTCTGTTATATCATTGCAGAGTAAACAATCAGAAGTCTCTCGCCAATCTGGACTCCAAGATATCGAAGGCACTGGTGGAGCGCGCAAAGGTGTGGTGGCGGTCCAATCTACTAACGCAACTGATCCTTGCAGTGCATCAGTACTGCTCTCCCTCAGCTGCCCACAAGAAACGGATCATATAATGAGCCACTCGCTCTGACCGAAATGTCTCTTGTGTCCCGTGTTAGATGGCGGTGTCCCTTCGTTACCTGGATACGCGGATCACAGACCGGAAAAACCTCCAAAATTCGCTGCAAAATTCCGAGGAAAACCTTGCCCTGCTGGTAAGCTGTCCTCTGGAATGTCAACTATGAATCCGTTTTCTGTTTTCATCTCCATCCATCCACTGAGGATTCACCACTCCCCTTACATGTCCATTTCCAGGACACGGTTCTATCCCTTCAAAATGACATCACCAGAGATCAGCGCAGAATCGCGGTAAGGACAAACGTGCCCCTCCTGCCTCGCGCTCTGCATCTCGAAATCGGTTACCCCGCAAACTAGTCCTTTTCCCTCATACTCGCGCCTCCCCATCTGATCCTTTTGGACTGCTCGCTGTGCCTGTGCGTGATTACTACCTGCGTGTCGCTTCGCCGCTTGCTGCAGTTCTTGGAAAACGCATATACGGTTACAAATACCCTCATGTCTAGCCATTCGCATGACTCGGACACCAAGTTGGACCTCACCCCTGGCGTCAGTGCCTCCGGCAAAGTAAGCAGCCGTTTCATACCACGATCCTCCCCCTTCTCCGCCAAAGTCCACTCCGCGCGGTGACGTTTTCAGCCCATCCCATCCCTGGCTTTACTTCATCGAGCTTGCTTACTGCTGTTCTGACTATCTCTCACTCTTCTTATCATTCACCGTTCGCTATCCATAGGCGACCCGCAGGAATTCCAGAAAAAATTCTCTGTTACTGGGCGCTCAGAACGACGTCCTGCGGCAACACAGCAATCACGGTCATCCGATCAGATCTCCCTTCGATAAACCGAAGTCACATTCCAAGTCCCAGACCTATTCCCTGTCGACCAGTAGCAAGCCCTCGGACTCGGTCCCGGCGAATCAAGGCAGCGAGCGCGATGATGATAGTGTGGGGAGCGAAGTTTCGTCGACCGGAAAGATTGATGGTAATGCTTAAATTGTACTCGAACTGCTTCATTTCTCATTTCTACAAATAGGTATTCTTGTCTCCAATTGATGACATCCTCATCCTTTTCACATAATGTGCATATTGTATTTTCCAGATTGCACGGATATTGTTACGTTGCCACCTCTGTATGATAACTTTGGTCCTCGTCATGCTTCCAAGGAATATATTAAATATAACCATTCCTCTATCATTCTTCTATTCGCTATCTGTCTACGTCTTGTCAAAGTGTTGAAGCTTGCTGAAATTTCCGCGCGAGAAAATTTCCTGCAGTCTCTGGCGACTATCCGTCAGGAAATATCACACCACGTTGTAAAGGTAACCTATCCCACCCCCGTTATCAACATAAGTACATGCGGAGTCCATTCGCTCTAATTATGTCCTCGTTTTCTTCTTATCCGAATACGTTCAGGTCATGAGCACTGTAAATTCAGACCTTCCACTGCTGGTGCTCAAGAACCAGGTTTGTGATCATCTGAATTGCACTAGGACTGGATGTTGACATAATCGAATTCAATATCTAGGGCGTGGGGATAAGACTTGACTCGAATATGTTGTGATTGATTGCAATTCTCTTTATATCGTACGTCGCTCGTGTAGGTGAAAGCAGAGGATCCCGTGGAGTCTAAAGGGTTGACAGCGTCGGAGCGAACCGTTCCCTCGGATCCTGCTAAGTCTCGTGAAGATGAGTCTGGTGCGGGTCGGATAGAGGGAGTGCCTGCGGCGAGCGTTAGCGCTGTTGATCAAGTAACTGAGAACGGGTCTGGTTCTGACATAAGCGATGGACTAGAATATTCTGTAGATCACAGCGTTAATCTGGATGAAGTTAGCAAGAAGTTGAATCAGAGTGCAGTCGTTGCGGATAAGAAATATGAAACGGATGAGAACGTAGCGGATGGACAAGATCTTGAACAGGTAGTTATCCTTAGTAGCCGCGCCATTTCGAATGCATGGTATTTAAAGCGAACATTTCTGCATCCAAATGCTTTCCTGTATAACCAACATATAATTGTATGTTGCGCTTGTATCACCGATGCAATTTTAAAGAGCCCAGAGAGCGCCCTTCCTCGAATAATGAGTTTGCGGAGGCTGACCGAGGAGATTTTATCGGGGACCGATCTCATGAACTCCGGTACAATGGAGGACTTTGGGCTCCTTGCTGCAGGCGCTCAGGTCCGAAGAACTGACGACCTCGATCGCTCTGGCAGTCTTGGTTTACCATATATAGACCGCTTATCTCTGCAAGTGTGCATAGGTGCGAATCTTTCTAAATGATGTGTTGTTGTTCTCTTTCCTCGCCGACTATTGTACTTTCCGTCAGATCTCGCGCATTATGATATTTATCGACAAGGATGCGCCTTGGAATGACAGTAAGTGTATTCTTCCTCCTCCTCCTTCGATAATTCTTTTTAGTTGCGTGTTTAATAGTTTAGCCGTAGATATTTACATTGCCAAAACAATCTAGTATATTTAAAGCGTGCACTGCATCAATCAAGAATAGCGTTACTTACGTTTGTAATCTGGATGATCATCTGACTGCAGAGCAAGGTGACGCGGTGACGACATTTCGAGCGATCAAGGATGAGATCGACACCGTGAAGCAGAAAATGGTCGTATCCCTACGGGACTTGGGAGAGGTGCGTACTTTGTGTAAGCCCATATTTGAATCGTACCTCTAATCCTAGTGAACGTTCATGTTAGCTGATGTCATAATACTTTTTAAGATTAAAATTATTTCGATTAATTTGAATTGTAGTATTTGCCACACTTCGTTCATCATTAAAATACTTCAATAGCCGACATCCTTCTTTAAATTCGTCTGAATTTAATATTTTTTACCAGAAAGAATCCGTGGTGGAGAAGTCTCGTAAGGTATTCCAGCGGCTCTCCAAGCTTAAGTAAGTTACATTCCTCTATATATCCAATATCGCGAATAATTTCCAAGAATTCACTAAGAAATCGATATCCTATCTACAAGACTCTCCGCTACCCACCCTAGTGCAGAATGTCGGTCGTTTTTCCTATGGCTTCTCCTCTGTACCATTTTCGTACGCTTTACATTAATTCAAATTGCTTTACTTTTTTTATTCGACTACGTTGGCTAACAGAGAGAAAATGTTGGCCAAGTTGGAGTTCAAGCTTCGCGGAGGAAAATCTGGGAAAAGATTCCCCACATCATTCGGTGTGTAGGCCTCAAGTAAAATATGCGGCATTTGTGAATTCGATAGTCCGCCGCGAACCAAAACTTTTTGTTTTCAATCATCTCATATATAAAATTTCCAAGTATTTTTCACTTTGCCCCACCTCCGCTCTGATTCCTTACTTGTGATCGTCCTAATCCGAGCAGAGGCTCGCGCCGCGTTGGTGGAGGAGAAGCTGGCGGTACATCGGGAGCGGGAGGCAGCATGGGCCCAACGGTACGATGAGAGATGGTGGACTTGTAACTGACATTTGCATTTGTTGAATCTATTCTCGTCCAGGGGTAGCAGGCTAAGAATGTATCTCAATTATATGGTTCTGTAATTATATTGTCCCAACTCATAATATTTAAAATTGATTCCGTTGCTCAGTGTG
>VKHC01000637.1:0-10416 GCA_015143735.1 Synura sp. LO234KE | reverse complement strand
AGCCACGAGTTGACTCGTCAATTGGAGGAGAGCAAAGCGCTTCTGTTGTCGAAGGATCAGACCCTTCAGCAGCTCCAAGGTCAACTAGCGGAAAGCAGTCGAGCAATAGAGGAGTTGAAGCAGAAGAACGAATCGATGGAGAAGGAGGTGCAGGAGGTGACTTCTAGACTGAGAGAGGCAGAGAGACAATTGGAGGGCAAGGCTCAGCTCGAATCCGACCTGTCCGCCCAACTGGAGGAGTTACAGTCCGAGAAGGAAATATGGACTTTGAAGTCGAATGGAAGTGAAAGCGAGTTGACTGAGAAACTGTCCTCGCTGCAGACGGAGCTCTCGTCCGCTCATTCTCATAGCCACGAGTTGCAGAAGAAGTTATCGCTTGTTCAGGACGCGTTGCATTCGAAGGAAGCGCTTCTTAACACACAGGAAGCCCGTCACGAGGAGATTCTAAAGCAGCAAGAGCTGAGGTATAAGCAGGTGGAGGAGGCGCACCAGAAAGAGCTCATAGAGATGAAGGCGATACACGCCGGTGCACTTCTGGTGAAAGAGAATCGTGTCGCTGAGTTGGAAGCGCGTGTCCAAGTGTTGGAGACAGATGTACTGAGGCTGACCAATGAATCGATGCGAGCGAATGGCGGCGATGTAACCGCTGAGAGTTCCTCTGGGGAAGGAACAGATTTGAAGCAGACTCGCGCAAATGGCGAAGTTGCAGTTGCTGGAGATCGTGGTGAAGGCTACAAGCCGTTGACAAAGACCGGGAGCCCCGTGTCTGGGGCATGGCTCGCGCTTATAACAAGCTCTGCGATTCTACTTACCGTTGGTATATCCGTGGGCCGCGTCGGACTGTCGGCCCCTCGTGGTCGCAAATGACCAGTAGATGGTATGGCAGGAACTTCTTGCCCTTTCCGTCGGGGAGAAACGAGTCCGCTGTGAAGAGGTCTCCATTTACTACCTCGAGAGACTGGAAGCTGTACCTGAATGGAACGTAATTTATGATTTCATGAAGACTCTGTATGAGGTGGTGGTGGCTGTGAAGTGTCCAGGTGAATGCCAATATGATTTAGTCAAGAGCGCAGAAGTCTGTGCAATTAGTTATCTAGTCCCAGCTCGATTATGGGTCGTCTTACCTTAGGATCTCTATTGGGTCTGCAGTAAGTTTGAATGAACATGATTTTGATTTATTTGAGTAGCGATTGTGCCCTTATGGTTTTCATTCTATCATAATGTAATATTTTATATTTATCCGAGGAATCGTCACTATAATCAAGAAAAAGGATCCGAACCTAAAGTGGTTGATTTTAGCTAATCTTTACCTTCCGCAAGATATTTATAAATCAAGTCAGCCTGTTAATTTATAGTCTTACTACTCGGTAGAGAGAGTTGAACAATTTTAAAAAGAATTTCTTTCATATAAATTTTATGGCTAGTTCCTCCAGAGCGCCGCGAACAAGAAAATCAAATATTCATTTATTGCTTGGAGCAATAATAATAGTAGTACCAGTAACAAAGCACTGGCCAAAGCCATACCAAAACTCTACCAATAAATCCGGAAAATTGTATTGTTTAATTGATCAGGTTCAGGGCTAAAAACCGAAAAAAATCAGAATGAGATCGCAGTCAGGCGCGCGCATCACTGCCAAACGCTAGCTACTGTCAATGACAAATCAACTGGTAAGTCCCGTTCCCGAGTGGAGACGAGTGAATGCACTCAGAGTGCCTACTCAGTCACCGACTATGTCGCCCCCTCCCCCGGAAGTGAGGAAGACGGAGGGCTCAGGGTGCGACTACCACGATGACAGCCAGCTAACTCGTAAAACCCGCCCGCTGCTCCTTCGAGAGATGGGCAATAAATACGGAGAGACGGGGGTCCCTACGCAACCGCCGAAAATCGAACAGTTAATTATGAGGTCCCTACGCAACCGACTGCTCCAGTCCGGAGAGGAGCGAAGGGCTCCAGCTCGTAGCGGCAACTCCTGTCCCATCTGACGGGACGATCCGAAGCATCTCCGCTGGAGGCCAGGCGGTCGGCAAAGGAGTGAGTTTCGGTCTAGCCGATAGGAGATTGTCAGAGCGTTTGGCCAGAGTACAGCGGATGCGCCGGACAATTTCCTTTTTACAGCGCCCTTTTACCGTCCGTATTGTTGGAGACGCCAACCACACTTTTTCCGTGTGGGATCCGAGACTATAGTGGACCCCAGAGATCCACAACCAAGTCGTCAAGGTATTCACAGACGTGCACTGCCCACCCCGCATTGAGAAGCGCCTTGGACAACGAGCCATCAGTAAGGGTGGTGGCGGTCGGTGAGGAAAGTGGGGGCTGATCCAAGGTGACAACCGTCTGTACGAAACGCTCTGCTTGCAGTCTCGTTTCGGAGTCCACGGAGTACTGCGCCAAAACCACGTCCAAAGCCTCGCGGCCTTGAACGACAACAGGCTAGTTGACACAAGCGAAACGTTCGTGACTTCAGAAGTGTGGTCGTCTGTACAGCAATGTGCACAAATCAGAAGCTTAGTTCTTCTTATGTTGGTCCGGGCGCCTTTGCACTGGTTGTGCCCGATGCTTTAGAGGCGTTTGGGAAGAAGTTTCTAGCGATGCCTGCGGATGCCATGGGGTAGGGAAGCAAGCTTAAGCTCTTTAGAGGCGTGAAGGAAGGTAGTGTCTTCCCATGTAGATGGGTCAGTCAGAAGAGCTCGGTTGTCATACCGAGTCTGTTGGGCTTAAATCAGACAAAGTGCTTTTATTCGGGATTCTAGAGGGACCAGAAGCGGGACGCTCGTAACACAATCACGCCAAGTCCACGCGTCACGGAGTATTCCGACAAGGAGGCAGTCTGAATGAGAATGAGACTTGAAACCAACCTCGGAAAAGGAGGAGACGACAACTCCGCCGAGTCTAAGTTGAGGAGGGGAGATACCGGTGACCACGTAGATCTGGACGAGATGCATGCCCAGAGCTCCGGAGGCGAGGCTGGGAGAGTACCCCTTGGGAGGCGGTGTTACTGGGGGACGTGATCATTCCCGGTGAGACGCGAGAAGTGAAGTTGTGCTACTTCGTGCAACTTTTCCATGAGTTCGATGAATTAAGTGGCCGGAGGAGACCTCTGAGAGACCGGAGTAATGTCGGGTCAGGTATGTGTATGCACTGGGAGACTGGGTTTCTGTGGCGTCGTCTACCATAGAGCTCTGAGGATACCCGTGAGAAGGACGGCTCCGGGTTAGATAGGTCGGGGTAGTAGTGATTTCTCCACCGCCTCATGACCACTGTCCACGAGTGATGATTCTGTATGTACAAAGAACAGAGGCTGGTGCGAAAAGTTCCATAATTGGCAGCGCTTTGAGGAGGAGAAAATCCAGTACTGGTATGCAACGCAAGATACACATAGTCTAAGTGGATATAACAGTCTAATTGCATATCTCGAAAAGACAAACCACCACTGGATACGAGACCAGTGAGGCAAAAGAGAGTAAAAACTACTTGTGGAGAAACTTCAATGACATATTCGCCCCTCCTACAACACGATACTCATCCAATTGTACCCAGACCGCCTTCGTAACATCAGACTCAGCGACCTCCTTCTGCTATTTCGAAAAGTGAGTGCGCACTGCACGTACTGGTCGATCGACTGTAGGAGGAACAACCGAGAGGACGCACCAAACTTGCTGGCGCCGAATAGTCATTTGCATGTACTACGCTTCCGTCAATACCAAACCGCTTGTGCGGATCTCGGCCCAGAACTTTCCCGTAATGAATATCCGGAGGTTTCTTGGGGAAAAGTCGCGTCGATGTGCTGTACCGGCAAAACTACTGAAGTGCCGAGTGGTTAAAAGCTTATAGGTATGCTGCTTTGAAAAAATCACACAAACACGTTTTAAGAAATAACACACATTTCTAGTGCATTCACTTTGGGCTCCCCGCTACGACTCGCCAATAGGTGCATAGGGAGTGGTTGTATAGGGACGAGTGCTAGTATCTTTCTGTTTGAATGAATCCATACATACTTCTTCCCTTAATTATTATTGAGCATTAGACTTTAGGAAAGCTGGTGATGGAACCCTTCTGGGGAATCGCGACAGCACGCCAGGCTCTAGAGGCAGAAGAGACGGACGGAGAGCTATCCCTGCACAGCCCCGATCCGCCAACGGGTCCGAGACCGCGTTTCTCTACGCAGAGGACCAGGAGAGGTAGACAGGGAGACCGCTTTCCAGCGGGACGAAAGAAGGTGGTTGATATGAGCCCCCATCATCTTGCTGGCCCGTGGCTTGACCGTCATAATGTGGCGAAGATACGTTGCCGTCCCGTTATTATGGTAGTCCAACAGCAACTTGCACTTATCACGTGAGTGGTACCGTGAGGATGCGCATCTACTAATTGGAGCCTAGGGAGCGCATCTGATTGATTTTTTATCCACTGATGACAGCCCCTTGGCCTGGTTCATAGAGGTTGGTATTTACAAGCTTTGCAGCCAGTACTGATCTACTTTCCATCGTTAGAATATGGGCTATTTCCAAACCAGAGCAGTGTCTCGCACTCAGTCAGGATGAGGGAGCACTGTGGCTAGGAACCCTTAAGCAAGCTAGGACAGCGTCTCGCACTCAGTCAGGAAGAGGTAGCGCTGTAGGAAGGAGCCTTGAAGCACGTTGACTAGGAGCTGGCTTGGTACGAACTGAAGGAGCGACTGTGTAACTAAGTATCTAAGAACTGAGTACAGTTGCTAACTAAGTGCTGGGTACTCAGCAGCGGCTAACTACTTGAATGATATCGTCTATTAATGTTTATGAACGATATTATATTTATTCCTATATACATACACCTGTACATATACTGTATAATATACTTTCAACTGTAAGTTGAAGTGTTACCACAACTATGAGTTGAAGTTGAAGTTGGTGGGAGTGCGTAGGCATTACTTCACTTCGATGAAGCATCATCACTCTATAATTGTTAATCTAAGTAAGCTAAGCTTGATTATTGTAAAATGCTCTTGAACCTTGAGCATTCAGACCTAGAGCTATTATTCCAACATTCATTCGTTCTTTGTTACCACTACTTGCTGAGGACTGAAGAGTAACAATTAATTTCTCTACTATCTGAGCGATGTCCTCCTTCGCTGAAGTTGCTCTCACATCTCACTCCCTCTTGCACTGTCTCCCCGTTGGACTCCTCCGCGACACATGGACCTGGCGTGACATCTTCACAGGCACCCCCTTGAATCCCGAATACAGGCGTCACGTCTCCTTCAAGCTCGACGCTCGCGGGACGCCAGCCGAACTCTTCCAGCTGACCCACCCATCTGGGAAGATACCACCTTACACTATATGCTACTAAAGTGCTCAACCTCGCGTCACTTTCCCAAGGAACCCGCAGCCACTACGACAAGCTTCTTCACGAACGTCACTGGACCATTGGGCGCAACCAGTGCAAGGGTGCCCGCACCAACGCAAGCAGGACCCAACTCCTGGCGTGTACGATTTGTTGCTCCTGACCGTACATCATCGGAGGACACGTACGACCACGTGTTTCACCTTTGCCTTCACCCTTTGCTAGTTCAAGGACCTGAGGCTTCGGATGCAGCTCTAGCGCAGTACTCTCTGGACTCTGACCTCGAACGACGTTTGATCCCCCGTGTTCGCTCCCCTGAGGGCCACAGGATCTGCCTAGGCAACTGGAGCACCACTCAACTCGACCACCTCTCTTCGGCCTTACTTCCAACGGACTATCGACGCAGTTCTGACCGCCTTCAGTCGTGAACTCGTCTCCCTTTTCGACGGGATCTGGGAGATGCGGAAACAAGCAAAGTATCTCGAGCGGCCGCTCTACCCTCCTCCGACCCTGGCCTACTTCGGTACTTTCTGCGGAAATTCAAGCCCTATTAACCTCGGCTGTCAGTGGAACCCAAGCTTTTCTACGGCGTACGGTTAGGGCACGTCCCGGGAGTATACACCTCCTGGAAGGAAGCACAGCTCCAGACTCTCGGTGTCCCGAACGATGTCAAGAGATTTAAAACACGACAGAAGGCGGGAAGTTTCGTCCAGTCAGAGGTGACCCTGTGTCAGCCCCCTCTCTCATCTCCCACTGCTACCTTATTTACAGATGGCTCGTCGTCCAAGGCATAGGCACCGCGGGCTGGGGAGTCCACATCTGCACCACCATGCTGACTAAATCGTGGACCTCTGGGGCCCTGTAATTTCCGACCGGTCCGATCGAGCGTGGGTGGGCACCCTCCGGCCCACAAGCAAAACGGGTGAGCTCAGCGCCTTCCTCGCCTCTAGGCCTCCCGGCCCCACCCACCTCGCAACTTCAACATTTTGACAGACAGTGAGATTTTTGTTCGGCTTTTTGCGGACAACCCAGTCAAAGAGGCCGTTGCAACAAGGAACTTGTCCAGCGCATCCGCCGGGGCATCGCCTTGGTTAAGCGTTCCGACAACCTCTCGATTGGTTGGACCAATGCTCACTCCACCGCGACCACCCCCGAGGCCCTCGGCAACGCTGCTGCGGACCGGTTAGCTGCTCAAGGTTGTGCAGGTCTGTCCAATCAGATGACCCAGCTTTCTCCCCTCCGGCCCTCCGGGCTCGAGCGCCTCTCCACTCGTCAGCCGGGAGTAGACTCGTTCGTCCACCCCCTCGTCGCCGCCATCGTTTGCGGTCGCATCGAGATCCCCGACTCTCGCTTGTATATGTAGCCCATTTGTCGGCAGCGCAGCGGTCGTTTCTCTATCTGTTGGCCGGTTTCTATCGCGATCGGCAGCCCCTCTGGCCCCTGTCCCCCCCGCAGCCGGCGGGAGCTGGGGATATAGTCGGGGGTGACTAAAGTAGATTCTCCGAGTGCATTCACTCGGTTCTCTCCACTCGGTCACGGGACTTGCCAGTTGGTTCCTGGAGAGTAGCTAGTCTAGGTAGTGATGCCGCGGGGTGTCGTGTCCTCCTCTCATTTTGGTCTGTTTTTCTTCAGTCCTAAACTACTTAAACTAACTATACGATTTTCGGGACTATCTGGGCGATGATTTTGCAAATCTTTCTTTACTGCTGACTGAACAATTAAGTATAGAATTTTGGGCATATTTGGATTCAGCTACACTATTGCTAAGCTATGTCGCTCAATAGTTTTAATTGTGAAGGAAGTGGTCTAGTTCTTAATTAAACGAAATATGCGTTTTTGGGCGATGGAAGTTGAACAGTACAGTGGCGGGCTAGCGAATGACATGGAGAAAATATGCACAACCAACAATCATAACTATAGTGCTTACATGTATACTAGTTCAACGGAAATTAAGTCCAAACAAGGAAAACAAATATGAAAAATACCAGTAAAGCGAATATTTTAAGTATCATACTTCTGTTGCCTTTCGTAATTTCATAGAGCTTCATCATACTCGTGTTGGCGTCTTGTGTGTCTTGAAGCCCAGCCTCCACGTCATCTTCGATTCTCGATATCATTTCAGATTGGTCCTTTACCAGCGTTGCCATTTGAACGAATAGTTTTCCCATCTATATGAGGCCACGGGGACTTCGTAAGATATACAAAGGAAATATGTATGACTGTTACGGATGGAAATTAAATCTCGCTGAGAGTACGATAGGCATGGGAAATTAACATGAGAGGTGGCAATGCACATGGATCAATCAGGATATGGAATGGTGACACGTACTTGTGCGATAGAGGATTCTATCTTTTCCGCGTTCTGTAACCGATTTCTTGAGCTCGATAATCGACTAGCACTTGCACTCCCACCAGCCCCTTCTCCATCCATTTTCATCATCATGGCCTTCTTATTATCTCCGGTAACGGAATTTAACCGTTTAGATGGAGCAGAGAGCGCAGGGTATATGGCGGTTGCTGCGTCACGATTATTTGTTGCCTCTCCAGAAGCATCTAAAGGGACGTGCCTTCGACGAAGCAGCTCATTATTGCTACCATTCATGCTATTTCTTTTACTAACTGGAACATACACATTCAAATGGAAATGGAAAATTGGCGAGAAGGCAACACGTCATTTTTCATTAGAATACGTACCGTTGAAGAGAGCATACGAATTACTGCTGTCAAGATAGAGTGGAGAAGAGTCTAGTCCAGCAGTACAACTTCCCTTAATATTTGATTCATATTTAATTACCCTACTCTTCCTAGTTTTTACGTGGTCAGCGTGTTGCTGTACCAATATCTATTGGGTATTGGATAAAACCGATAAGATCAAGTTGAAATTCCGTAAACTTAAGCACCTGGAATGATTTGAACTGGGAAGATGATTTCCGTTGTAATATGTCAAATATATACTTGTAATGAAGCCGGTGCTGAGCTGTACGCTGACATGAAAGAGAAATAATTATTTTACGACAGTTATATTACATCTAGATTCTTCTTATACCATAGCACTATAAGAACCGTCAAAATTTCGTTTCAGAATATTCAAATCAGTTTGAACAGATGTTAACTTTAATTGGAATATATCAGATATTTCTGCAATTTGCGCGGTCGGATCGTTTGAAAACTCTTTCCTGGAAACTCTTATCAAGAAAAAGATTTATTATATAATAAAATTAGAATTATTGCCCGTGTATTTAGGTCATAATATTACAATTTCTTCAATTGACATAACAGTGAGTCATTATCATCGAGTTTACGAGATATTTTGCAAGCAATGGTTCTAGCATCAGAAGATATTGTTTTTAATATCCTTGACGTATCGATTGTATGAAGGGATAGGACTCCACGGAATTCCTCCGTTCTGTCCATGTTCGTATTTCGGTAATTATTGCACAATGCGTCGTCCAACGTGATTGTGAGATTACTTTCAACTTTCAAGAAATATCAAGATGCGGAAGGCTCAACATATGCTCAAAGCTGTTGACAGAGTTGGAACAACGCCTGTAAAAATTCTATTTAAAATTGAAGGTGTAGATTTTACGAGTTATCATTCGATTGATATAAACTTTTACCACCCGTCTCATATAGTTCAATATGCATCTATACCAAAACACAATGAAATCAATCTGGCTAGTTCACTGAGTGTGTGCTTCGAAAGAGGTGGGAAAATGGCAAGCTCGGGGGAAGTATCTCCGATAAAGGAGGGAAGTGGTTGGCGCGCTAACTTTAACGAGACATTGTCTATGGTAGTGACTTTGTATCGAGAGGCCTCAGGAAAATATCAGGTTAAATTTTTTAAATATTTTTCGAAGCTATTAGCTTTACATTGCGATCTCTAGGAAAAGAAAGGAAGGTTAATATTAAGGTACAAAAAGAAGGCTTTACTCGGAGGGGACTCACACAAAGGCTTGGGTTACGCAAATTTGCTGATCAATGAATTAGCGGCTGGAGCCGATCAAGGGTTCAGTGAAAGACATTTGGCTGTTGCACTAAAGAAAGCTGCTGTCAATGGAATTGTTGTCAATATCAATATTAATTCGAGATATATGGGCGAGGTAATAATAATGCAACATTCTTAACTCGGTTCCAAAAATTAGAAGCAAATTACACAATTGTAACCCATACATAGATGTAAAAAATTCAACTGATGTTTAAAATCTTATTTTTCATCCTTGAGAGTAGCATTGAAGTTTACAATACAGTAACCGAAAGTCATTTTACTCACAGCTATCTCGCGCAACAACTCTAAACGCCACTCGTTATCAGGTTGAATATGGAGATGAAACTATGTCGGTTATGTCAGGTATGTCAGGGGACATCAACTCTGTTGCATCCATTGAAAAACCTCAGCTGTTTGAGACCGACGACCCGGACGCTTTATCGGACAGTCAGAGCGATGCGCAGAACGTACCTATTCCTGCGGTAAGCTTGAAATATTCAATCTTAAGTTTATACAACTCTCATGAGGAGAATCAAATAGTTGATCCCCAATAATGAATATTTTTTGATGAGTATTGAACGGTTGTTTTATCCCACTCCTTATCGAGTACCTGCACCTTTCTCCCTTAGGTTGTGTTTGAGAGCCCCAGTAAAATTATTGACTCGAAAGTAAGCTCGATTATATCTACAGCAGCAAACGTCTCGATTTCTGGAAGCGGTGTATTAACTCCGGGGGACGGAAGTCAACTGTCGAACAGCGCCACCCCGCAGTCGCTGGCCACAAAAGATGCCGAAATAATCGAATTAAATAAAAAAATTAGGAATTTGCAATCGTTGCTGACAAACGCACAAGAAGCCCATGAGGCGACACAGGCGGAGTGGATGACCGAAATAAAGAAGACTAGAGCGCTCCACTCTCTGTCAGAATCCACTGTTCAATCTTTACGAGTCGATAAGACTGAGCTGACAAATACGTGCGAGGCATTGAGACGTGAAGTGGCGGACAAGACAGTCCTCTATGACAACGTGATAGAGAAGAACCACGAGTTGACTCGTCAATTGGAGGAGAGCAAAGCGCTTCTGTTGTCGAAGGATCAGACCCTTCAGCAGCTCCA
>VKHC01000636.1:0-10417 GCA_015143735.1 Synura sp. LO234KE | reverse complement strand
AGCTATAGGCCCACTAAATCCTCCCCACATATAGTCAACCATTTAAAGTCGACTCTAAAGTCCATCCAAAGTCCATCCAAAGTCCATCTAAAGTCGACCAGCTATAACCGGTACAGATTTTATCCACTGATGTGGCCGTTTTGCAGTGAGTATTTAACGCCTGTGCACTTCACGAGGCCAGGATTTGGATGAACCGACTATAGCCGCTGGTTGCGACACCTATTGAATACGGGAAATAAATTTTGGTAACTAAAAACTACTGTACAAGGTTATGATTTTGAAAAGGGAGGACCCCTCCTCACCAAATAATAGTAAAACTTGGCCCGTCAGCTTAAATTTTCATGACGTGAATATATCTATTAAAGGATAACAAAACGAGCTTTTTGGTGGAGAAAAGGAGCGCATGAACATCATGGAACCAATTAGCGCTGAAGAAGACGGGAAGAAAATATTACAAAGATTAGGGAACTTCAAATGCATCTAGGATATACAAGTCTCGTTGAAAATCATGCAGCAGCACAGGAAATGGTCATTCGCCATTGAAACTTCAGCTATCAAGAAGACTTGAAAAACAAGTCGAAGAAGAATGAAATAGAAATGAAAATATGCAGGCGAGTAAGGAGTTCAGCTGCAAAACTGCTATTAAATTTTCAGAATATTTGCATTTTCCTACGGCAGATGTCCAAAGGGTACATCAACGCAATTTAAAATGTGCTCTATATCACGTAGAGAGCAAAAATATTGATACCGGAAATACCAGCTACATTTAGGTATGTCAAAATCTATTTAACATGTAGTAGGTAAAATATCTGGTGATCTTAGATTGGTCGAGCTCTATTTGATCGTGAAGAATAAGGAAATATCGATGAAAGCGTTGATTTCAATAGTTTAACTGACCTAGATGTCTTTACAAGACAGCATGTAGAGGAGCTTCAGGATTGATTCTACATCCCTGGCTGATGAGGAAGTTGTTAGCTCAACAAATGCTTGTACTGCATCGCTAGGATCTGGCGATAAAGAATCTCGTAGCGATAATCATGCTGGAGACTAAAATATTGATTTTCCGGTTGAAGGTAGATTTACCGGGATATATTGGAATCGGCACCTACAAGAAAACCTCTACATGTCCAAACTTATAATATTACAAGCTTAAATTTGTGATGATGCACTCGGGTATAACTTTTATTTTTAAGTGAATTTACGATATTCCTGCTGTAACATTTATGTTATTTTTTGATAAGGGTCGATTGTTGTTACCATTAGCCCGTACTTGCAAGGGAAGCAGTAGGACGCAGCGTTCAAAAATGAAGGGAATTTTAGTGAACTGGTAGATAAATTTAATTACGAATAGTATGCAAAAGAGAAATCTAGTCATGTCGACTCGGCCGCGAAGAAAAAATTGATTAAAGCAGGAGTTGAAGATGCCTATATGCAAACTATTTGCTACCAAGTTGTTTCCAACTGAATGAAACTTATGATTGCGATGTTATTTGCCCCGCGTGCGCCCAAAGTTCGTAGCGACAAGCCAAAATGGAAAAAAATTATAAACTGACAATGTAGCTGATAATTTAGAAAATGTTTGTGAAAATATTCATAACAACTTACTTTATGGTACCAATTGCTATATTTATTTTGGTTTTAAATATTATATCCCATCCTTAACCGACTTTCGGGCACCTCACAGTTTATGAGAGGCATAATGTCTATTGTTGTAAGAAAGTGTTTTTTTGCCGTGAAACCGCTGTATTACTACGGGAAGTTTATGCTTCTGATTCAATTATTTGCCGTTTTGGACACTTGTGGGACTTGCTCCCCTGCTGAAGAAAAATTGGGACACCACCTGCACTCTATTTCGTTTTGTCGAATAGCATAAACTTCCCGTAGTAATACAGCGATTTTACGGCAATAATACACTTTCGATCACATACTCAAATGGAGATTTCGCCTCTCATAAACTGCCAGGTGCCCGAAAGTCGGTTAAGGATGGGATATAACATTTAAAACCGAAATAAATATAGCAAACAATTGGCAACAAAAAGTAAGTTGTTATGAATATTTTGACAAACATTTTCTAAATTATCAGCTACGTCGAACACTTTTGGCCTCTCGCGACGAACTTTGGGCAAAGTGGGGGCAAGTAACACGGCAATCTTAATTTTCATTTAGTTGCAAACAACTTGGTAGCACATGGGTCGCCATATAGATATCCCCACCAATTGTAATCGTCTTTACTTTGCGGTCAGTCGACATGTCTAGATTTCTCTGTTACATATTTATAATTACATTCTTTATCCACTAGTTTACTAA
This sequence comes from Synura sp. LO234KE, assembly GCA_015143735.1. Taxonomy (NCBI): domain Eukaryota; class Synurophyceae; order Synurales; family Mallomonadaceae; genus Synura; species Synura sp. LO234KE. The sequence continues at coordinate 8,110 of VKHC01000636.1, read as the reverse complement.
AATTCTCTGCATTTTTCAACGCTGCGTTCTACTGCTTCCCTTGCAAGTACTGGCTAATGGTAACAACAATCGTTCCTTAGTAAGGAACAAAATTAGCGCAAATGTTAAAAGATAATCGTGATTGAGCTTAGGTTCAAAAGTTATATCCGAGTACATCATCCTCACAAATCTAAGTTTGGACATAGAGATTTTCTTATATTGCACATACCGAATACTATTTATTTTGAGGTGACGACATTAGAGTTTTCGCAATATCAAGAAAACCACTTTACCCAAATTAGTATTTTAGCATTAAGAGCTTAAATGCTTCAAGCTTTGAAAACATGGTATATATAATTATATCCGAATACTAGCACACAAGTTAAAACCCCAATTGATGTAAAATATCCCAATTTATGTAAATATACTCGTATTCGGTTACCGGTAGATGCGATTTACCATATAAAATGCTTTTGTTAGAAATATTGAGGATCTGACATTTCTTCCCCACTTCCCACGCTACCAATACCATCCTAGTTTCCCCTCTTCATTACGACAATTTATTTCTTGCTATATTCTTCTTCTGAGCTCGTTTCACTTGGTCGTCGTCCTCATCTTTTTTGGATATGCATCTGCGCCACATTCACCTTCCTCTCAGCATCTTTTCTCTTCGTCTTCTGTTAAACATTTTTGTCTGAATTAGTCACTCAGAACGGTGTCAAGTTTTGGTGTTTTTTTTGTCGTCTTCCCATTTCAATTTTTCCTTTTTGATGGTCTCATTTTTGCCATTTGGATAATATATGATAATATATACTTGATCACAAAAGATATGAGCTGGAATTTGGTACCAATGATATAAACTAACAACATCGTCATATTCCTGCACACACTCGTCATATTTCTCTAGTCCGGGCTCCTAGGTGTAGATCGCCAACTCAACTTAAGCAACATTGGAAATCAAGTTAGCCTCCACAAAAGGTAAGCCGTTATTTTCGTATGCCATCCTAAGCAGCAACATATTGCGAATGGTGATCATCAAAAACCGATTGCGTATCCACATTCCAAAATCTAAAATGTATACTCCGAGAGGGGATACTTCCTATATACATCCTTCATTAGCCGAATCCGTGCCCAAATCGTCCCCATTTTGAAGACGCTCCGAATATTGACATAAATTAGATTCAGCAACATACAAGAGACAATATCGTTAATCTGCAACTTCATCATGTAAATCCCTTCGGAAACCGAGCATCGAAGAATAAGTCCAGCCAAGGAGATCACTCCAAAATAGCGAAAATCTGGATTTGGACACTCCGGGTCGGGGATCTCCTCCATCTTATTAATGCCATCCTTGCAACATGACCATTTTATTTTGTGTCCTGGTTGTCTTCATGATTATCTTTGGTACCAACTACTACAAGACTTCATCCAAGGTGCCGCCCTATGATATATTTATTTTAAAATTACACCTGAAGAAATCATAATATCCTCCTCCAAGAAGTTAGTTCCTTGCCCGCACCGAACAAGATTATAGGTCTCGGTGCTACTGTTTTTTTAAAGCAAGTACATAAAACGCCGGTTACGTGCTTTTCCCTTGAGTTTTATGTTCCCTTAAGTCAGGAGAAGTCACATCATAATATACATCATCTATAGAAATACAAAAATACTTTAAAAGGAAACAACTTATGTTACGGTTAGCTAGAACAAAAATTCAAAACGAGAATATAACAGATAGAGAGACAAATCTGTAGGACGCAAATAGATCCTCGACAGAATTGGAGAAGATACTATATAAAAAAATAAGGCCCTGAAAGCCTTAGAATATCAATGCAGCTACTTTCCACCCAGAACTATTTTATGCCTTCGTACTTGCTTCTTAGGGGATATTGAAAGAGCGTCAATACATTTTTACAAAATCGGGTTTAGACCTCTTCAGTTGGTTTAGAATTTTAATTACTCGTGCGTGTTATCAAGCTCCAAATGAGATTCTTCATCCCCCTAAAATTTTCACATTTGCCATTCATAAATTGAAGCCAAATCTACCGCAGAGCCTGCATAGGCACTAAATGAGCTAGGGACGAGCCATGCTGCGGTTGGGAATCGATTGGCCTAGGGAATCTTGAGGGAGCTCGTATACAGAATCCACTCTGCTTACCCTCAACCATTAGCTTCACATTCCTCTATTCATAGAGGAACCAATATCGCTCGTGGAGCCAATTCAGCAGGTACTTTGACTTGAGTTTGATTACTTTTAGAATTTCAGCAAGCATTTCTGAGTCGCTCTTAGGATTTAGATGTTTGGTAACCTTTCTCATCTTAGTGCGGACGCTTTTGGCATAAATCCAGTCTGCAAGAATGATATCGATCGAAGCCTGCAATTCTTCGGAAGGCTCAATAAGGGATATAGTTCGTCCGCGCTCAATTCTCGAAAATTATATGATGGTAAGTATTTTTTACCACTTCTGTGCCTTGTCACGCCTCTTATATAATTAAGTTAATCATATTATTATCCTACTTGATGAAGGGTCATGTTGGAACACTAATACAACCCTTGATCTCAATATTAGAACTTTTATTAGCAGACCTATCATTAAGTACATAACGATATGCTAGAATGACAGCTTCTTACCAAAGTCTCTCGCTAACATAAATAATTCTTCTACTTGAAAGATTCATAAACAAGTTGGCATGACCTGAGAATGAAACATTCATACACACTAGCGTGTCTTCACGACTTTGGGGTAGGAGAGATTCCCGGGAGAGTGCCACGTTGGGGAAGGAGAGATTCCCGGGAGAGTGCCACGTTGGGGAAGGAGAGATTCCCGGGAGAGTGCCATTTTGATAGGAGAGTGCCATTTTGATAGGGTTCGAACAAAGAACAATATAAGAGGAATTCCTCCCCTTCGTCGAGAGAAAACCAGAAAGAAGCTCTCAGTGGACCAAGTTGTGATTATGTTCCTCCGTCGGGGAAAATGCTTTTATTTTGCCCTCTGGGATCTTAGCAATCAACTTCCTTGTAAACAGGCGCGAGACGGCGCTACTGGTCGATTCAGTCCCGGAGATTTTCCGCGGGAAAAAACTGGAGACCTAGGCTCCATGAAAGCAATAAATATTTCAGATGACCGCGAGTAAGTATGAGAAGGTATAATAGAAATTCTGTGAAAGGTTGGAAGTAATGTCTTGAATGTTACTTATTTAAACAAAAGCAAGCAATATTGCCCTGCTATAGTTGAACCAGCTTTAGTTTGTCCTTGTGATGTCATTTGTGTAACAATCCACCACGTACTTCGGTGCCGCTATAGTGGAGTGCTATAGCGGTGCCACGGTACGCGGTCACTAAAGCGGCACCGCTATAGTGGCTATTATAGGGACCGCTATAGCGGAATGTGAATTGTTACACCTATGGTCCTCTATTTCAAGTCTCTCCTTGACGTCTACCAATTAAAGTCCTTACCTAAAGTCTACCGTGTTAAGTCTACCTAGTAAATAATCGCGTATAAGCTTTCCACACTATTACAGTCTTTCTTTAAAAGTCCTGCAGCTGCTGCAGCTGTAGGGACCAGCTATAGCTCCACTAGTGTATTCCATTGATGCACCATTTGCCAGCTGTAGCAATCCATTCTGTAGCATTTTCAGGAAAATCTTTAGTTTTACCAGATTCATCTGGTGCTTTCATAAAATCATCGTTAGAAATGCATGCGCTGATAATATCACCATATTACAGATTTTGCATGTCCATATGTAGCATGGTGCTGCAAAAGCAACAAATCAAAAAAGTCAAGCATCCGCCTTTCATCTACTTAAAAACTGAAGGAACCATATGCATAGCATTCGTTTTGTTTCCGATTTATGCGACTTTATTTTTTTAGCATTCAGTTACTCCTGACAACCAATCGTGCCTACATTATTCTGCCCACCCTACTAAAATACAAGAGCATGAACTTTGACAAAGCTAAAGCAAAAGGGCTTTGTGGATAACGTTTGTAGAACGCAGGGAGTAAAAATATATTTACTAGCTTAAATTTGTAAAATTATCTCTATTCATTCTTGTTAAGTATTTTCGTCAACCACACTAAAATATCGAGTTTCAATCATATTGATGAAACAAAAGAGCCAAAAAATCAGTGCAGATACAATTAAAAACAAAATCGAAACCAAATGATCCAACCAATATCGATTTTGCACTAGACCGGAAATCAAATGAAGAAAAGAAAAATATGTTATAATCAATCGGTTAAAATGTAGTAGAAAAAAATAAGCAATTGGATCTACAAAACAATTATTATAGCTTTAATATATGAAAATATTTCCAAAATCTTGTAATAATGTGAGTTAATTAGTTTAATAACATCACGAGAGAACGAAAAATTCAAATAATTGAGAAGCCCGCGTAGACTCCAATTTAGTGGCCTACGTCTAAGAAATTTTCATACTACTGTCGAGAATAGATTGTAGATAAATACAAGCGATTCCAATCTGGATTGGCACTAAGTGCTTAAAGGGTTGCATTTTTCGATATTGGCATATAAATGGTCTACTACGCAGTATTCTTGTTCCTAATATATCTCTACATTGTTTTGAGTGAATATCTACCCCTTTTCAAGCGTTTCTAACCCACACGTTTTGATTTTACTGCTAAGAGCACGAACGTGTTTGTGCTTATTTGTTACACTTAGAAATACCTATATCCAACCGCTTTACTCCCTTTAGAACCTCTAATATTTGTGCTGTTTGAATACAATCTGATGATTTTATAGCAAGATTCGGGAAAATCCGAATTGTCGCTTATTTTCTCCATTCGCATAGGCCATATAGTCGCACCAACATTTCTTTTAACCTACTTTTTTCCCTAGATTTGTCATTAGTGCCTCAAACTATTCACCTAGATTAAAAAACGCGTAGCCGCAAGAGTAAAAGCTAAGAAATTAAACTTAAAGGGATTTCCATAGTTAGTGCCAATCCAGATTAGAATCGCTTTACAAGAAATATTAAGATTAAGGGTACATATAAAATATAGCAAAGAATTATGGTGACGTGGGAAAAAAACAAATGAATAATTCGGAGAGTGTAGAATGTATCGAGGCGTTTATATATTCGGCGTCAAATCAATATATAAATAGTTCAATAAATGCAGCACTAGCTAAACTATGCATGGCTATCTACAAAATTAGTAGCATATCCATACAACCAATAGCATGTGTAAAATTGACGCTATGACAATGAGAGGGCTAAATCGACTTAGTTAGAATTTAATTAATTTATCACAATAAATATATATCATGTATTGCAAACAATATATCGATAAAATTCATCGCTTGTTCTAACTGATAAGCATATTGAAGCGTGTATATATCGAGCGTTGAATTGATATATAAAGAACTCAATAAATTTATCAACATCACTTTCAGATCATGCAAGCTGCAAACTGGTATGCTATGTATTTACTGGTGATGTAATTTTAAGCCAATATAAATCAGTGAAAATCACATTAGTACATACATGAAAGCGGTGCCTTTAGATAGACGGTAAAATATCATTTTCAAATTTTCAAATTTAATATCTTAACGTTCTATTTTATAAATAAACGGAACTTCATGATCAGGACGAGCAAAACGAGGTTAGAGTTTCTATTTTTTACGGAGCCTTGCAAAGCCGTTCATGCGATCGAGGCGCTAGAGAAATTTCTACACTCTCTTTCGCCGAATAATTGCGCGATAGTGTGGCGATGTGGTCATTCCGCGTTTTGTGGCAATATGATGAGCGGCCAAGATTTAGTCTTATTAACATTTGATAAATTCTAATCCGGATATTTGAGAAGAATATTTTTGTTTATATCTTCGACAATTTTACTGAAGAATCAGCTTGATGGTTTATTTTGCTTCCAGACCAATATTCCACTGTGAATATGTAGCATCTCCTTAATATTCACCAATTGCAAACAAGATGGCCGAGTGGTGAAACACAGTATCATGAGGATCCTTACACCCGTGGTTCGATTCCCCCAGAACTTCTATTGATGTATATAACTGACAAATGAAGATTTTACTGGTTATAACTTATTTTACCCGGAGGAACTACTAGCGCCCATTTGGCTGCTGCGAGTTGTGATGTAATTATCTATATATCGCTCTGAATACATCAGAACTTCATTGCTGGAGCTATATATTAAACGAAAGTTTGTGCGCATCAAGGTCAAAATTACTCCTGCAGGTAGATGTGAAACGTCCATATACCTATAGCTTCAAATTTAACGCGCAATTAACGTATTACCAAGGTTATTTTTGCGCTACTTGATCCCTTGGTGAGGGCGGGGTAGGAGTACTTGGACTAGTAAATTTACCCTTCATCCTCGTTTTGGAGCTGGAAAGCATGCTGAAGATCATACTCAAGGCACTCTTGCTCACTCGATAATTTCTTACTATCATAATCGTGTAGTACCTGATGTTGACTTAGGGGAAGAACGCCGTCGCGCCTAAATAAATGCACAAGTAGTACTGCTGCACGCCCACGATACCAGTAGCTAAGCCAAGGCTGTGTACAGCCGAGGGCATAAGGCTGGTGGATACGTACTTTGTATTCGACACACTAACAGCAGCTGGCTGGTACCTGACAAGACTAGCAGCAGGTAAATAGTATTGGCCTAGTAAATATAACGCAGTACACGTCTTCCGCTCCTAGAGCGAAAATGAATATTTGCTTGTCTTCTTATGTGCTCATTATGATGTTAGCAATGTATATATAATATTATGAGCCGCCTCAAATCATCTGAATGTACGTATCATAAGAGCAGTTGCTTACAGTAAGAGCTAAGAAAATAATATCCTCGTCTCCTATACATGTACATGCTGTTGTATCTAATCATACCATATCTAGGCGACAGGTTCGTAATTATTTTACAGGAGGTATTTGCCTAACCCAGACTTACAGTTCATCATAGACGAGGATGTCGTCGTCGCGGAGGACGAAGCGTTAGTATGCGCCAATAGAAAAAAATCAGTTATTTTTAAAATGATGGGAACTTTGGAGGGTAAGTTGGAGGGTAAGCCATACCATGCTACATACAATATATTTGATACAATTATTGTAGATATGAGGATACTGTGAAGATGCAACTGAAAAATTGAAACTTACCGTCCAGATGGATCTAACCTATAATGAGATCAGGAGGAGATTAATTGTTATTCACAACAGAGACAGATAGTTTTAAATGAAAGAATAATTATTATGCATGAAATAATATAATCTTGGAAAAGCGGTGATCGTCCGCAACATATTTAAAATAATGGATACCAGAAAGGGAAAAATCACTTGTTGTTAGAACCGCTAGTCCTCACGAAGCGCAACATGAAGACCTATAAAATAAGAAAAACGATAGTAATCAGCATGGATTCAATTTGTAAGCGGCTGCTCCCGCTTGTTGTCACTTCTGGTATTGAGTCTAGAAGGAGTGCCAAAATATTTGGCTCAGTAACCCAGAGGAAATAAGATTTGATCAGTTTGTTTCTCTCTTGTTAAATTATAATGAAATGGATTCGTCACTACAATAACAGCTGACGACACATCGCTGGGCTTCTGCATCGACAGACAAGGAACTCATATAGTTATAACTTACGAATGCAACTCAGTGGAACAATCTCTGCGATGCTACTCGCATGACACATTACATTAAAGCTACTTAGTATAACAAACTCAGCCGTAATACGTCTCGAGTACACTTCTCGTGTGTCTGCCTGGTCCCAAGCGTGGTCAACTTGTCGGCGGGGATTTCTTTACCAGTCATCCAGTCACGACTACATTACCTTCTTTGGAGCGCTCGTACGTACCACATGTGAAGCTCCATATGACGAACAGCTTTAGCTACTCCCTCTCCACGAATAAAGTTCACCATGGCCTTGTTGTCTGACCACATGACTGGAACTTCTTCTGCCAGGATTCGTAATTCTATCAAGATGTTACTTACTCTTGACTGACGCTTTAACCCTCTTGTGACTCCATCCAGCACTGCTTCGAAACTTGATGTGAACACTACAGGTGTAGCGTTGGTATGCGCACTAACCGCGCCTGCATTTGGATGCAGCTTGTTAAGATCTGCTACCACACTCCTACCTTTTGGTGCTGTGCCAAGAGAAGC
>VKHC01000635.1:0-10426 GCA_015143735.1 Synura sp. LO234KE | reverse complement strand
CTTTTACCGTACACTTTTTTTTTACTAAAGTTTTCCTAAAGTATCCACACTTTAGTACGGATTTTGGTACACAGATGGGAACGCGTGCATCGGTGTCAGAACCACGATCTAACGTGGCACACGGCGCCGCTGTATCGGCACCACTGTAGCAGACTGCGTAAGTGGCTTACGGCGCACCGCGGCACCACAACAACCGATCGACTGTATTTTGAGTCACCGCTGTAACATATTAAAGTCACCAACATTGCTTTTAACTTTGTCCTCTCCCTTTTCCCTCGCTGATCTCCTCAAATTGGTTGCATCAATGACTAGAGGTGTATGATTAAAACGATTTCCCGAAAATGTTATAGTTAATTACGGTGAGGTGAATAGGCAAAATGATTACCCAAGAGTGAAACAAGAGTCGCACCCCCCACCGAAAAAAACACTCCCCATGAACCCTCTGGCAAGTCCCGTGACCGAGTGGGAGCTCCGGGTGCCTACACCTGGGGCAAGATATTAGACCCCCACAATGTCCCCAACTAGGTAGAAGGGGACGCGCGTACTACCCCCTGGGGAAGAGCTTCCTACTAAAGGACCACAGAGGGAGGTCATGACTTCGTAGCGAAGCGGCAACAAAATGCTTCTAACGCCAGGAGGTGAGTCAGCAAGGGTACAACGTGGGGCCCGGCATAACACTTGGAATGCATGGCACGAAAAAACTGTCCACCAATTCGACCGGGACCAGGAAGGCACGAAAGGAAACAAGAACTTTAGCGGAAAGCTACCTAAGGCAGCAACTTCATTGAGGAGCAGTTTCAGGGGAGACAGCACCTCTCCCTCCGAGGGCGCCTCTTCCACCAGAACTCTCCGACGATCCCCGGGCAACGTCACAACAGGCACGGACTCCGGGGGCTCCTCAGGCGGAGGGGGGGCAAGCACGCGCGCCATCGACTCGTCTAGCTGAGGAGAAACAAGCACGTCTTCCAGCGGCGCCTCCGTCTGATAGAGTTGGGGAGAGATTGGGGGCTCGCCGGACGTAAGATCCGGATAAGGCTCGGTAGCGCGATCCCGCGCCTCCTCCACATCGGCCAAATGAGCAGCCCAGATAGGATTGATAATGGATCCCCAAGGATCAGGTTCCCCCATGCTCACAAAAAGGCTTTCGATGAAGTCCATCTGGGTGGAAGAGAAATGGCCCAGCAGGCCTCGCGAACTTTCCGTTGGGTCTTCGGCGATGGCTCGAAGGCGAGAAAGCCAAGGGACAGCGGCAGGAGAACACGGGAGGGCTTTCCGGACTTGACCTAAAAGTTTTGGAGGGCATACGCGAATCTCCACTGTAAGCCACTCCTCTTGGCGCGCGCGGAGAGTTGCCTCCACATTGAAGATGAGAGAGCATCTCCGGCATCCGGCAACATAATAAACTTGCTCTGGGAGGCTATGCTGGGCCTCGAATTGTTGCGAAAATCCAAGTGGAGTTACATGAGGGATATCAAAAAGGCAAAGATTTTCTCTAACAACTCAAGCTTTCCGAAATCCACAAAAGTAGTCTGCCGGAGTTGATCAAGGGAAACATGAGAATGGCGGCAGAATTGTTCCACAGGACTCAAGAATTCCGCCAGATGAGCGGTCCACGTATTTGTCTGTATATGGCGAGCACTGAAGGAATTTGCTGAGATGTTGTGAGTGCCCCGATGATCTATCGTGGTAGAAATTGGCGAATTAAGTATTGAGAAATTGTCTCCGAAGCAATTTTGCGAAAAATTTAGGTCCGGAGTTGAATAATCTTGCGCTCCAAACCTAAATTGTTGCGCAGAATTTGCTGGACCAAATTTTGGGTTTGATCAAAGTCAAAAAATTTTCTCTGTCAGAATTGAGTTGGCTGGTGGCCGGAATCACCTTCGCCTTAAGGGATACCCTTGGATCTCCTTGACGGTGCCTATCTTGAATAGGTTGGAGAAACCGGTTTTGCTGTTTGCGATTTTCCATTTCGCATCATGAGCTAAAAGCCGGGAGCGGTGCGCTTTTGAAGGCTTAGATAACATATATCTAGAGGCCTTTAGGCAAAATCTGAGGCAAAACTCTGCAGAAGCCGAGTATTAAAATACTAGATATGTTTTGGCACTGTCGCACAAAACACTTTTTAAAAACTATGATTAAAACGATCATTTAGTTGGCTAATTTAATTATTGAATTCTAATACCTCCTTTGGTTGTAATTCCACAATGATACCAGTACCTCTCCATTTCTTCTGATGTTGTCTTCCCTTCGTTCTTCTGCCTGACCGTGGTGAGAATTCATATCAACTCAATAAATAAAATTTTAAGAAACGGAAACACCTGTACTTCAACGGAAACTTTAGTTATTACGTTAGTTTTTAATGTATACTATACCGGATACTAAAGTTTTTTATTCATGCTATACCGTGTACTTGAGTTTTTTCTGGAAATACTTTTCCAGTAACTAAAGTACAAAAAAACAGTTTTCCTTAAGTGCGGTACTTTTACCGTGTACTTTTTTTTACTAAAGTTTTCCTAAAGTATTCACACTTCAGTACGGATTTTGGTACACATATGAAATAGGAAATAATTGTAATTTGCAACGTTCATATTTATGTTAACAGCAAGTAGTACTATGACTAATCTAATAGTTTTAAAAACGTGTGGCTTTAGGGCACACGCGGAGATTCATATAAATTAAGCTCATGTCTCTGTATGCCACACTGGTACTACTATTTGAAAGAATAGGCTGCATAATCTACTGCCCTGAACGTATAGAACTTTCCGTGAATTGTTCAGTGGCTTTCAAATAGTTGGGACATGCCAAATGGATATGTCTCCTCGCGACACGACCGATGATATGCACTTGGGTCGATGTCCTGATGCGTATCTCCTTGCTGTCAGGTCTCCTCCACGAGTCGAGATTTTCGGCCAGACCGGGGAAATGATTTCCGGCCACGGGAAGTCATCTAGGCTCACAAACAAGCGTTCGATCATTTGAACCTTGTTATGTCGCTGCCCGCGGACGGCCGCAATGCTGCGCGGTGCACTGAAACGTGTGCACTTCTGGTTGCTCGGTGGCTGTAGAACTCTAGTAGCGCCTTCGCTCGGACCTTCTCGAGCATAGTAGCAGCAGGGCACACACAAGTGTCAAGAATACGTAGTTTCCCAGCACTATTGGGGTTTGAGGTGGACACGTCAAAAAGACGAAACTGCATGAACAGTCAGTCCCCTACGACATACTGTATTTTTTCGGAGTCCTTGTGCCGAAACTTAAAGTGTTATGACAAGCCGACAGGCCCTACTACACCGCCGAAATCCGAAAAACACATAACACCTTCGAGATGAACTTGCCGCAGAAGTTTTCTCCATTGAGACAAGGTGATGGTGCAATAGACTCTCTCTCGGCAACCGAGCTTTGTATCTGTTCCGGTCTAAATTGTTGGGGCTTGCTTGTACTAAAGCGCCATACGAGGGGATGAGAATTGTCCGGAGTGCAGGCAATTCAGACAGATTACTCCGTTTCGGCAGTTGGTGCCAGCAAAGTTGTTCGCGTTTGGTACAACACACCATGCACTGCAGAAAACGCTTCCGCTCGTGACGCGGAAGAACTGTGAAACGAATTGGGGCAGCTAGTTCATTCGCTCCAACCATTTTAGATTTGTCAACCGCAGTTCAACAAGGCTGGAGCTTAAGATCTGGCCCCGACATAGAACTACCTTCCTGATCGACTTCCTGCGCCTGCACGCCTCTGCTAGTCTACAGCTGGGGTGTATCCGGCCTGCCGCGCGTAAGTCTGCGTAAGTGAATGCCGTTTCAGGATCATCGGTGCGAGTAGAGACTCGCGGTTCCCAAGGATGCACTGGCATTGGATCGCCACTAGAAGTAAATCACTCTACACCTCCTTGACATCTGCAAGATCCGCCGTCTTCCTAATTTCATCAGGGATGACGTAAAATGCGTCCTCGACCTCGTCGAGTTTCTTGACCAGGTCATCAATGACCACACCTTGGATTATTCACTTACTGGCAACCGTCTGCAGTGACTCCTGAGTCGCTTGTAGCTCAGCGCTCTGAGCCGGTCTCCATTCGCTTAACTCTGGCGACGATCTCTGGATTAAATCTGATCTGCCCTAGTCACGCGCCGTGACGTTTGGGGTCTGGGTGAGTTTTGCATGTTCGCCGCCATGCTGATGTCCTCCTGTGGCGCGATTTCACCAAGGCTAGTATTTTCTCTGCTAGTGTCCAATTTGAACTCGATATCTCCAATTATAGTTTCGTCTCCGTAGTTTTCGGCTTTTTCCCTAAATACGTATTCTTGACCAGATGTTATATTTGCCTATAAATATATACTTTGTGCCGCAGCTACTTCTCCAACACAGGTCGGCTCCGAGGAAGCACGCGGTAGGTTTCACATCGCTTATTGAGCAGCTTCTGTCTAGCAATATCCGCTATAAACGTTTCTGAGATTCAAACTTCTGTCAAGTGCTGCTGACTATATTTTGTTACGGTGGGAAGAAATGCAGTTCATGTCCAAATGGTGTATACGCCCTGCAGCAGAGATTTGTTCAAAAACTAGTTAATTTTCTAAGTTGAGTGGCGTATCCATAACGTGCGGTCCCCCCAACGGATAAACATAAAAATTCGAATCAATTTTATTATCTAAAATTATAACAAGAAACAGGATGTCTCAAGTAACAAGAATGGATATCAGGAATAACAAATCATATTAGGTCAAGTAATATATTAACCATAACCCCCGGCACAGAAATTTCAAGAAAATATAACTCCAAGATCTCTAAAAATCGATTAGCAAACTTAGAAGATAATCATTTTCAGAACATGAGAAATACAAGGAGATAGCAAAATCCCTTGGAGGTACAATATTCAAATGCCCTCACAATTGACTTCCCAAAATTTCTTCTTCCAAATGTCTTGGAAAATTTTGCATCCAAAAGTCTACAACTACCGGATCTTGATAAATATGTCACTAAAGTAAGTACTTTGTTGACGCTCATGAAGGCTCTTACACTAAATGAGAGCTCTGATGGTTAAATTCGCCAGGTATGCTCACTATAACCGCCACTCAGAACAAGCTTTTGGAATAACACATTTCTCAATTCCATATCTCACCCCACCAGTTGAACTTTTGAGGTAATCTAATCTGCAATCGTCACTCATGCTCAGATATCTGATATTTGCTTAAAATCGCCCCGCTTCCTGCTGTATTTGCTTTCTTGGACCATCCACTGACTTTGCCTATATTTGACCCTCGAAACCATGTCGACCACCAGCTGCAAGTAGCTCCCTATCAGCATCTAACAGGTCCCACATGAGCCCCCCAACTTTTAAATAACGTCATCTTCACACCAGATTGCCCGGGCAAGCTCCTAGCGCATGGTGGTAAATGCTGTTCCTCGTAAGGCACGTTCAACGCCATATAACTGCTCGTAGACCTCCCTCGCATGATCCTACCCCTTGTGAGATGTTTCCGTTATTATCACTGCTAAACTGAGATTGCATAGTTAACGTTGAGGACAAAGGACTTTAATGAAAGGCTGGTAGTTATGAACTTAAAAGAACAAAACTGAGGTAGACAATATGAGTTACACCAATATATCTTGGAGAGACACAACACTACTAATATTTATAAAATACAGTACATTTTTACTGTATATTATACTCTAACACCCCTCAATGACCTGTCTTCATGTCCCCTAAAGCCCCCGCAACGCTCTGTCTTGCTAATCTTGACATATTTACCTGATTCCTAGCTCCCGCCGTGTGCTCACGTCTATACACCCATCTCAAGTACTTGATGTACACCTTTCACGCCACTTGATACCACACGCGCACGTTCATTACACGGCATGTCAGAACACCCCGCTCACATTGCCTCCATGTCCTCCACGCTTCACGAAAATTAAGAATACCTGCTGGCTACAGTGGGATACGGATGATCGATGAAGGACTACAGTAGGTGCTGGGTCAACAATGGAGCAGCGGAGGACGATGTCTGGTCGACAAAGGACGACGGGGCCGTGGAGGACGACTGGACTTTAGTAAGATACGGATAGTCGACAGAGGACTGCTGTAAGTGCTAGTACAATGTCTGGGTGATAAGGGATGACGGAGCCGTGGAGGACAAGTGGACTAAAGTGGTAGACGGATAGTCGACGGAGGACTGCGTTAGGTGCTGGGTCGACAATGGAGAAGCGGAGGACGATGTCTGGTCCATAAGGGACGACGGAGCCGTGGAGGACGACTGGAATACAGTGGGAGACGGATGGTCGACGGAGGACCGCTGTAGGTGCTGGGTAGACGATGGAGCAGCGGAGAACGATGTCTGGTCGACAAGGGACGACGGAGTCGTAGAGGACGACTGGACTACAATGGGCGATGTATGGTCGACGATTTATCCTGAGTGCTGTCGTAGTCGCTGTTTCGCCGATTAGGAGAAGATCATTGTAATTGGAGTTACATGCATTCCGCGTCGTAGAAAGTAGGCGCGTCGTATTAAGTAATGGCAGACTACAGAAATTACAAAAAGTTTGGAAGGGATTCCCCTCAGATCGGACGTGGGGACACTTTACAGACAGGAATTGCGAGCAGTTCCGGGGGAACAGCAGGTCGTGGAAAAGACCATAGCATATGTGGTAGTTATTTGGTGAGAGGGAGATAGCAGACGGTCCAGGATTGTTGGTGCTCTTGGCTGCGTCCTGTCCGGTTTTCCCGCGGTGCTCCCGTGGCTGATGATCGTGGTAGAGGATGAGGAGGGGCTATCGAAAACATCGGAGTGAGGGTGAGCGAGCACGCGATTGGAGGAGGGATATACTGTTTTGTCAGCTCAGAGTGTCCTCGAGTAAGGTCACTTATTGAGCTCGTGGGTTTCATCTATGAGGTGATGAGCGCGTGATCGTCGAACTGCCCAATATGCAGAGATGGAGTGATGGATTTTTCCCGCGCGCCGTGGTAGAAGTTGTTTATTGGGAGTTCCAGGAGCTGTGGGGACTAGTGGTCCGCATGTTGAGAGAAATTCGTTTCGTTGAGGTTGGATCGGTAGTACGCGAGATGGAATTGGTCGAATTTGAGTCGTTTTGTATAACTTCTGTTGCTGTTGGAGACTTGGTGAGAGGAGAGTGTTGTCGATCATGTTGAGTTGCGCAGTGTGTTCATGCAGAACGCACCGAAAATCTAAGTTGGCACCAAAGGGATTTTGCGAAGAATTTTGGGCCGGAGATGTCGCGCTCCAAACCTAGATTGTTGCTCATAATTTGTTTGAAAGAGATTTGAGTTCGAAGATTGCTGACCAGGAAAACTTCCGGAAAATCTTGTAGTTGTTTATTACTCAGTGAATGGATGAAAAAAAGCGCAGGCGGGTAGAAAACAGCAAATTACTCAACTAAGACCACAATTATCCCCTATGTACCCGATGGCAAGTCCCGTGACCGAGTAGGGGCAGGGGGGGGGGAGGCCGCAGTTCCTAGGGAAAGGGAAAGTCCTCGCCCAAAAAGTATTAGTAGGCAACGATGTCCCCCACGAGGTAAAAGGGGACACGTGTGACGAACCAGGCCCAACCCAGATGAGCAGACTAGGAAGTAAAGCAGCACTTGCAAAGTAACTAATGAGATTACAGGCAGCGTGTAGCGCAAGAGCTGGACGAGCAACAGCAGCAAAACGATTCGACTAGAGGAGACGAACGGCGAGGCGTTCGAATGTCCGGACCCTTCTGGCGCGCTGCTGACGAAAGCCGGTTGTTGGCAGGAGACCGCATCCTAACAATCTTAAGTGCGCCTGTGCTTCGGGATCCTCCCTCCAGAGTGGGGGTGTCGCCCGCATAAGTCACCGGCTCTTCACGAGGGCCCTCCTCCGCGTCCGTCAATGTGTGGGACCTGAAGAACCTCACTTCAACGTTGGGGACCCTGGGCTGTGCATGGGTAACGGATTGTGGAAGGAGAGTGGGAAGTCCCAGCGATGAATGCTCTGTATGATCCGGTCTGAGGATTGAGTCACATCGAAGCCAGCTGTCCTCGACGCACTGCAGCAGTTCATCCCACAGTGGATTGAGTAGGGAGTCCCATGAAACGGGCACCCCGACCGTTTCGAAGAAATTTTCGATTTGATTCGTCTGGCTCGAGGAGAAATATCCTAGCCAGCCAGCGTGTGATGCCTCCCCCGTATCCACGGCAAGTCCGCGGAGGAAGGAAAGCTAGAATTTTTCTTCGGGGCTGAATACCTCGGAGAATATGATGGGGTATGAGTCAGACGCACGTGTTCGAGTAGTGCCGCTGGACAGACCCTGATTTCAATGCTGAGGAACTCATGCTGAAATTGGGGCTCTGTCGCCTCCACTGAGAAACGAAAGCAGCTGTGCCATCCTCCTTCAACTTAATAAATGTTGTTGAGGACGCTCTCTTGAGTTGCGAATTGTTGAGATAGACCGATCGGAGGTATATGTTTTATCCGAAGGAGTTTGAGGATCTGCCCTACCAGACCTGTTTCCCCCGTGACCCCTAGAGGTGAGATTGAGATAATTTATCGAGAATGACGCGAGAAGTCTTGCAGTATTCTCGCTCGTCGTCGCAAACGCACACCAGATGAGACCTCCAAACGTTAGACCTTCTGGCGGCGTCTCGGATACTCAGGTGGTTAGTCGCAAGAATCAGGGCTAGTCTCTTATCAGTATTATCTTCTTCATTACCAAAATGTGTATGACTATGGGTGTCGAATCACTGGAGTGCGAACTGCAACAAGTGTCTGTAGAGGGGATGGCGCCAAGAGCGCGAACACCTCTTCATGTATCTATGTCTGTATTGCTCTCGTCAACAGCAGGAAAATTGAAAATGGTGCCCTCCGCAACATAAGAGGTGGACACAGTTACCCCAAATGGGTAGCCAGGAGAAGAAGAGTGGGCGCCGAACTTAAACTCGGGTGAAAAGGTTGGGGAAGGGGATTGAAGGCGGTTGACACGAATACAGCAGCCTTCCATATTCCCTGCTTCCACAAAGTTAAATCTTGGGGCCGTGAGATTGGTAGCTGAAGTCCAAACTGGATGTTGCTCCCAAAGGTCCTGGGGATGGGGAGCAATGTCCAAAGTGGACTTGAGCTCAATATCAGGGCCAGAATTAAAAAGTTTTGGATTCTGGCTCGAAGGAGAATGCAAGTTTAGACATCGTTGAAGATAAGATTGAAAACCTGCTTCGTTCCTCTGTTTGCAAGCTCCAGCCACGAGCGTTTGGCGATCAGGGCCATGCATCTTCCGAGCAACAACTGAAGATTCTGCAATGACCCTTTGAAGGTATTGTTGATACTGGGGATCACCGTCGACAATAATGTTAAGAACAATCTGATTAGGTGGGTCAGGCTCCCTGATTAAGAACAATCGATAAAAATTTAGGTTCTGGATGATAAATTCGTTTTCGCCGAAATTTGAAATTTTCTTCCATTCTCACATCAGTAGACCAATCACTAGAAAAAACTGAATCTCCATCTGCAGGAGATTCAGTTTTTCTAGTTGGTTTTTTTAACACTGGGTTTTCGGGTTGGTTTCTAGTTGCACTTTCCAAAATTTTTGGATGTGACGATTTCCGCATCTTTACCGGACTTTTAAGGACTGAAATACAACGAAATAAGTACCTTATATGCAAATTCTGAGTCGAAACCTCTCAGAACTGGAGTAGAAAAAGTCGTTAATAAAGCTGGTGTCAAAACCGCCACACGTTTTTTAAAACTAACCAGGAAAACTAAAACTTTCGTCCATGTCTAGGTTGAGTTCTGGCTAGAGACCTGGATGACCTAAACCTTAAGGAATACCCTTGGATTCTATTCTCCAAAACGGGTGCTATATGAAAAAGGGTGAAAATTCCTGTTTTTCAGGTCGCGATCTGCCATTTCGCAGCTTACGCGAAAAGCAGGGAGCGGTATCGCAAAAAATGCGCTTTTGAATGCCTAGATAACTTGCAGGAGGCCTTCAAGCAAACCTGAGGCAAACTAGTCAGAGACCGAGCGGCAGCTAAAATACTTAGATATGCTTAGTACAGTCACACAAAACACGTTTAAAAGTTAGCATACCAACCAGCATAGTCGTACCCGTGGGAGGCCATTCCACCTACGCCCCCGCCGGCGGGCCGCGGAGGCTGTCTCCCGCGTCCCCCCCTCGGTCACGGGGTTGGCCTGTTGGTACATGGGGGCTCTTAGTTAGTTTACATGTTGTGTAGTGCCTACCTCATGCCTAGTACTTATAGTAATCAAGATTAATGATTTTTGTGCGTTGGTGTCTCCTTAAATAACCACCGATTGGATATAACTCGCTATATCCATATACCTGTTTGCAATATTTGCATTCTGTTTTTGACGCAGCTGGGTCATCATCCTCACCACATATATTCTTTTCAATTTTACGGTCATTGGAATATTTGACTAATCGCTCTGAGAATCTCGTTGCTAGCT
>VKHC01000634.1:0-10437 GCA_015143735.1 Synura sp. LO234KE | reverse complement strand
ACACAGTTTGAACTCCGGTGTATTTTAAGTTATTGACGATCATATACTACGACGGACCATGTTTTGGAGGATGACGAGGAGGATATAAGGTGGACTACAAACACCATAGTGCCAGATACACGTGGTGGACCAGATTTGTTTTTATCTGGGTTACTTCCATGGATTTTTGTGGGTTTTTACCACACTACATGTGGAATATTATTTTAGATTTTGATGGACGATTTTGGTGCACCGATGCAGTACGATGCTATTACCACCGGCGGCAGAAAAACTTCCTAACAACAGGAGTAACTACCATCTGCCGGCTGCTGTGGCAAGATAAAGATTTTTACATTTTCGTGCTTCAGAGAGCGTCGCGGTGCGCACGAATATGCTCGCGTAAGCGATTGAGAAAACAAACATCTCGGAGGTATGAAGGGCCCTTAGGCTTTAACATGTATGTAAGTTCGCACATAATAGCAGATGATTTAGCATTCAGGAGTGGGAAAAGAGACATTTGGGGTAAAATATGCACCGTCGGTGCCCGACATTGAAAGTTAAAACATCACACATATTTACAAATCAGAACATTGGAGAACACTTAGCAATACTGTGATTTTCCTCGTATCCTATCTAAGAAGGGGCCCATGGTCTCTTTTCTTCAGCGTCTGCAGCGCCGTTCCCAGAATCCCTTTCAT
This sequence comes from Synura sp. LO234KE, assembly GCA_015143735.1. Lineage (NCBI taxonomy): Eukaryota > Synurophyceae > Synurales > Mallomonadaceae > Synura > Synura sp. LO234KE. Next base: position 9,760 of record VKHC01000634.1, on the reverse strand, counting down.
TTCGAGGTCGGGGATCAGCAGATATTTCTTGCGGGCAATATTGTGGCACCATGGCACGCCGACCCCATCCTGTACAACAGAAGCTTTCCCCAAGAAATATAGGGTGTTGGCAACATGATTCAGGAAACTGACAGTCAGAATCAGACTCGCATCTTATTGATTTTCCTTGCTTTGTTCTGGTCCACTTCGGCCACTTCAACTTAAGTTCAGGGAAAACTTCAAAAAACCCTGGGAGGTAAAAGTCCGGGTCCTTCTTTTTATCTGCCCATATTGATTCCCATTTTTCTTTTGTCAGAAGTTCACTGTCACTTTCCTCTGCCTTTCTTTTTCCAAAGACATCAGGTATCCACGAGCGCTTTTCCTTCGATTTTTTAACCATAGCCGCGTTGATCCTATCCCACTTCTCAGTAAGCATTTTCATCTTCTCCTCTTCAGATATTTCGTATTTAAGCTTAAACTCTTGCGCTGTTTTTTCTCTCTCAATCTCCACGTTCCTCGCGTAATTGTCATTTAATATTTTTTCGTTTAAGTACCAACTTGGCACCGGTCTTGCAAATGAATCTGAGAAAGAATCACTAGAATTCACTAAACTAAATGAGTTTTCTTCATCCTGTATTTGGTCCACCGACGACCTTGAAATAGAATTTGCATGGAAGTGATTGTGAACCTTGAGTTGCGTAAAGCTTGGACCCAAGATAAAAGTAAACATAATATTGAATAATACAAGATAAATAGTGACTGCAAGTAGAATATTAATCGATAAAGCCATGGTAACAATTTAATATTTGTTTGGTAACACTAGAACACTAGTCCCGGATTTTTCGTTGACTAATAGGTTCTATCGTGTACTGACGTTGACGTGTTGCCAATCCACACGAATTCCAACTGCAACATTGACTTTAGTTTAAGCGCGTGTGGCACTTTGAATTTAAAAATATTTTTTTTGTGTTTTCTCTTGAAAATGCTACTGGTTACTTTAGTTGGAATTACCACCATCCAATCTCGCTCTTTAATTTCTGTTCGAATGTACTCTCGTAGGAATATCTTCAGATTCTATTCAGGTCGAAATTTGGAGGAGATAAATTTTTCTTGCCCTAAATCGAGGGACTTGGCTTTGATAGAGAGTTATCTCGAATTATGCGAGCCTCCTTCTTCAGCGGATGTTCAGTGTATCGAAGATCGTCAAGTGGGACATAAAACTCAAGGAATGTTCGCCGTTACCAAATTTAAATGTCGACATGGTTACCCTCAAGCTTTTGTTCAATATCCTGTGGGAAAAAAGATAAGCAGTGGAATGCTTCGATTGTCGTGTCCTATGCTGGTCAAGGCTATTGACTCTATTGAAGAAGTTGGTGGCGTAGAGAAATATAACCAAATAGTTAGAGAGAGTGAGGAGTTGAAATCTGAATTCTTGAAGATAAATTTGAAATGGAGAGAAATACGAAACAAGGCGACGACTGAAACAGATCGAGAGAGAATTTTGCAGAAGCTAGGAGACGCTGATGGTCAGAAAATGATTAGCAGCGGTATAATCGGAATTACTCCAGAAAAAGTAGACGATGTCAAGTGCCTCCATGCACACGTCGCTGACACTCTGCTGAGAGGAAAACAGAGTAATCCGATTGGTGCGATCATTTTAAGGGACCTTGAAAATTCAGGAATCAACCTGAAGGGCTGCGAAGGTAATATTCACAAACGAATAATATGTACCACAAATTGTCATTTTCCATACTTATTGATTGCGTCTTCAGTTCATTTCTTTCTATCTCAGATTGCCGTCAGCAATGCGACTCGACCGTTGCCAAGGAGGAGGCCAAATGGTGGTATGTATCGAAGAAAAATAAACAGAAGCTTAGGACGTCCAGAAGCAGAAGGACGGAACTGCGCAAACTTAAGGCTGCCAAAGTCAATCAGCATTTAGACCCAAACGCTGCCAAAGATGCTGTTCACATGCATTCAGACTCTCGCACGGTGTAGCATTCAATATCGACCTTTACATTTAATATGTGTGTCCACCTTACAATTACAATCTTACACATCATCCAGCCATGTGTACATATATATGTCCAGCATGCTCTGACGGTTGCGAGATGTAGCGGTTAATTAAGAATCCCTTCTTTCACGCTGTAAATCGATATCTTTAATTGCTATTCCTGAGCGAGCGATACCATTCCTTTCGACAGGTTAGATGGTCAACTAAATGAGAACCAATATTTTGTCTTTCCACATCTCTGGCCTAGTTATTTATGGCCTTCCTACCTGTGGTTGATAGGCGAAGTAGTTCGGCAGCCTGTGGTATCATCATTAAAAAATGGGACACGCGTAACTTCCTCGGGGGGGAGCGAGGAATTTTTTGGTACTAGGAGCTAAATAAGTACCACCACGCAGCCCGAAACAGGCGTGGTGCGTAGTGATGCTGGGGTAGTAAAACAGTCCTCACAACGCAAGTGATGGTAACATGTGAACTATGGCAAATACAACGCTTGTCTCGAAAAAGCGGTCCACCACCACGTCGACCGAGACCATCAGGGTCAAACACCTTCCAAAGGAGCGAGTTCAATATCTTGCAGCAGTTGTGACGGGGGTTCACCCATGAGACCCTGCAGCGTATGCTCCTCGTGAGCATCTATCACAAGATGGAGCCCCGCGACCTCTATATTCTTCAATGTTCGAAGAACTGCGACATCCGGATCCAGGTCGCGCCGGCAAGCGGGAGCACGCCCGCTCCTTGTGCCGGCAGCAGTCTTCTGGCCGGTACCGAAGGAGTGACTACTGGTAGGGAAGGAAAATGGGAGAACTGAAGAGGGAGGGGGCACCGATGTTATTCGATCCATTCTAAGCGACCTCCACCTTGAGCAACAGCTCCGCTCAGAGTGAATCGATAAGTGGGGGCAACGGGACGGGTTCCCCAGCAGTCTCAAAGGATTCTTCAATACAGTTCATTTGTGCTGGCATGAAGTGACCCAAAAGTCCCCGAAAAAGGTGGTCTACTGAATCGACCATAAAAGCTTGATATGAGGGAGCCACGTGGTTGCAATGGACCACGTGGTCAAAGAGTTCAGCGCAGAAAGGTTCTGCCTAAAACCGATGTAGAAGAGGTGCAGGGCGTACTAGAATCTTCACCACGCATAACCACACTACCGGCAAAGCCTGCTGGGATACCACTACGCGAAAATAGAAGCAACAGCACCAGCAGCCTACAACTTTGTCCGGAAGACTTCCTTGGGTCTTGAATTGTCGAGAGAAACCCATCTGAATGAAAAACTTGATCCAAAGATGACAGATTATTTTCTCCAAGATTTCTAGCTGACTGCAATCCGCTAAGGTAGTCTGGCATAGCTTGCTCACTGAGATCTGAGAATAATTGCAGAATATGAGTTCATTATTCCCATATCGTACCAAATGAACTTGCCAAGTATAGGATTGTTGACATCGCTAGTAAGTCATGGCCTTAGCCAAGCTCCTTAGTACCGTAAGTCCAAGTTGGATATTGCCCATGGAAATTCTCCACGGGAGGAGAAATGTCCAACAACGACTTGAGCTCATAAGCATTTGTAGATATTCTCAATACTTACTCGAAGGATCATGCAATTCAAGACATTGTTGCAGATAAAGATGATAATTGGCTTCATTTACCTGATTCCGAGCGCCAACTATAAGCGTTCGACGACTTGGGCCATGCATCGTCCGAACAGTGAAGACTCTGCAATCTCTATTTGAAGGTGGTAAGATTACTTTCGTGGACGCCTTGCTGACGTGTGTCGATTCTCCAATTAACAAAATCTTTTATAGATTTCTAGAGGTCAGAGAACATTGGATTTTTTTTTACAATTGGGGCCAAAGAGTTGTTTTCGCGAAATGAATATATTTCGTCGCGTTCTAGGTGGAAGGTGCTGAAAAACGGGACTCCAGCTGGAAACACTTGGTTTTGTGAATTAAAGTTTCCAAAAGTATCGGAAACGCAGAAAGCCGGGTAAGAGGCCACCCGTAATTTTGATGGCGTCGATAAAGATCATCTAAATCTAAATCTAAATGCCATTAGGCTAATTCTTAGGCGAAGGTGGTCAGAACTGGAGTCGAAAACATCGTACATACAGATCTGTACGACAAGTGCCACAGATTTAAAATATATAGAATCTCCTTCAACTGATGTTGGCAAAAAGCCCAAAACAATTTTTGCTGGCTTTTTGCTTTTTGGGCTTTTTGGCGGCTTTTTGTAACGGATGTGGCTTTTTCAACGAACAAGTGGGAAAGTGGGAAAGTGGGGATATTGTCACTCAACAACATCTACGACTAATTTGCATGCTTATTTCTCCACGTAAGATTATGGAAAAGGGGGCTTCTGTGAAACCGCTTTTGGGAACTTGCTATGTCTTATTTCTTTTCGGGCATCCTCGAGAATACTTTTATCACTTTCCGTTCCTGGAGATTCATTCAAGAAAACACTACCGTCTTTTTCAACGTGATGTCCGATTTAAACTACAAATCCTATTTTCAACATTTGATGAGTCCATATGTAAAAAAATAAGACTAAAATATCTGATGAATATTTACTTTCGTGTCAAATATCAAAATTATAACCAACAGTAAACCCACTACAGCCAAAAAGCAAAAAGCCCAAAAAGCCGAAAAGCGTTTTTACCAACCCTGGATGTAAGTCGTTCAATAAAAAATATCTCCAGTATATCGCGGTACTTGCTTCGTAGAATTGAGCAATGTTAAATTACTCTGACATTCCCCTTCAGCTTTCTTGCTTATCCAAAGACTTGATAGCAGTCATCTAGTATAAAATGTTTGATACATAATATAAATCTTAAGTTCAGCACCTTTTACTGTCCAGGAAACCCCTTCAGTGCAAGCTCGTTGCCTAGATTTGCCACTCCTATTTGGTCAGGGAGCACAACGCGCAGGAGCCAAAGTTATTCTCAAAAACAAGCACATGAGGGTAACACATGCAGCACATTATTGTAAAGTAAACAGGAAAGAGTTCGTTCATATATATATGCATTATCTCTAAACGTATCGAAGCTGTCGAGACAATTGCAAACATCCGTGGAACTTCAAATTTCACTATTGTTCTTGATGCTGATGAATATACAGATTTGGGAAGTCTCTTACATGCCAGAAAATATCGCGGAACAAATATATAAATAGAATAATAATCACTTTTTGATATGGCGAGACGGGATCCAAATATATGTGAGCCAAGTTTAAAAGTATTCTTTATAATAGTAATTGTTGAGCCATGCATAAAATCTGATAAAGCGGAAGTGTTGATCGCCTTTAATAAATGTACCTTTGTCTGAGATAAATAAGTACCTATTCTCAATGGTACTTAAGGCCTAAGACAGGGGAAAGTTTTCTGCAAAGATGAATAAATATTTTTGCTTTTGATTAATTTGGAGCTTGTCTAACCTTGAACTTGACTCCCTATCTCGCAGACAGAGATAAAATACTGGTGAGAAAATTCATATCACAATACTATTCTCTTGTTATCCAAGTATCGTGGTCGCGCAGGGAAATATTTCACAGGTTTTATAACATTTAATTATTTTTCAATTATCTAAGCGCCAGGAACATACTTCTGTGAAAACGTTAAGGCACGCAGAAAAGTACATCCACCGCTTATAATTATGAAAAATATTTCTAGCAGGGGGCAGGGGAATTTCACAATTGTTTCAAATGACGATTTACAAACTACGTTAATATCAATTCTCATCAAAAACAAACTTAGATATATATATAATCAGTTGAATCTCAAATTCTCTTCACAATCCAGAATCTAATAGCATTTGCATAATACAGACCTTGATTCATTCTCTACAAATATTTGCAAAGAGAACAGAAGTTTTAGATAGTAATGAAACACCATTTGCCAGCTACAATGTTGGAATATTTGCTATCACCCACGAGCCCTATGTATCTTATACAGCAGTAAACTTTAATCCTCGCCATGGTAGCTTGTTAATGCTTGTGTAGCGACGTGAGGCAAAAAGGTATGGTCCAAGAGGCGCGTGCAAGTACTGTATGTGTGCAATATTCGTAAAATCAAAGAACATGCTAAATGTGTTTACAATATTATTGAATATATACAAACTTCTTAAATAAATATGAGTTCCTTGAATAATATCGTGGTACTTGCTTCGTAGAATTGAGCAAGTCTAAATTACTGATCTAGTGATGCAGAAAAAATTTCATCTAACACAGTATGATTAAAACTACTCAAATTCACAAAAGAAACTCGTATAAAGAGAAATCTGGACTACTATCTCAATCTGGGCATTTTATGATTTGAATTGACGTGAAACTTTACATGGTTAGGATGGCGACACTTATTGTTTAGTATGGCTAAATTTTAGTAGCAAATAATATCTACTGTACACTACAACTGTGCAGTTCGAACTGTAATGTCTGTAACTGTACAAAGTTATGTCTACGCCGTAGGCAACATAAAAAATATTATATTTTACGTCTTGAAATCTGCCACGTCATAAAAATTCTGTGATGCGAATTTTTACGTCCAGCGATAATCACAATTTCAGTGAATTTTGTATAAATTTAGTTAAGCGAGCATGAGTAACATGAAACCAAGCAGCGATGAGAGTGGACGTGCAGAAAATATCCGGAAGTATTACAGGGAATGTTGAAAGCTGATATTCAATGAAAATCTTGTAGAAATTTTATCGGGATTATATTAAGCGCAAGAAAGTCTAATGTCAAGCTGTGAATTGGCGACCGAGAAGTCTTGAAAACCTATTCAACGAGAAAATAAAAATGAAAAAGTCAGAAAAGTAAGGAGATCTTCAAGTACTTTTGTAATTTTCTTCTTCGCAATTTTTCTCATCCGGGTGCGTTAAAGTAACTTCACTGCAAAAATCCAAAATTTGCTTAATATCTCGTGGCAGTATTCGTAATACCTGTCAGGTATTTTCTAAGTACCATTAATTTGGGTATCTTGAACATAGTTTTGATTTGCTTCACTTCAAGTTGAATTGAAGATTTGCGATTTTAACCAGTTTTGAACCTAGGAAATCTAATATCTCACGAAATATGAAGTTTCAGAAGTTCTTCATAAGCGCATATTGTTTGCCGCATTAAATACCATAAATCTAGTTGCTCAAAAAATTCAACACTTTAACTTCAAGTTGAAGTTGAAGTTCACGATCGCGGAACTTCAACTTCAACTTGAAGTTGTGAAAATCTGGAAAAGTGTCTTTAGGATATGTTCTAATTGCTATATATAATATGTGGACAATTTTTTTCTATTTCAGCAAACGAATTGAAAAAGTTCTCGCTGAATGAAAAGTATTACGTTTTTCGGAAAGTATTACGCTTTTGCGGAAATGGAACTTCTTCCATTGAGAAAACTAGTTGAAGTTATTCATATCAGGTTGATCAATCTTTATTGAATGATGAAGAAGGGGGAAATATTGACGATCATGATGAATTCAATTATTTAGTAGACAAGATATAATATAGGAACTTCTTTACAAGAAAGGAATAGAGATGATGATTCTACATAACTAATTGATGAGGATGAGAACAACTCAACAAATGCTAATACTGAATCAGATACGTCCCAATTTGAAAAGACTTTTACGCGGATTCAGGATCTCCATAAAAATCGAGTATGTAATGATTTTGTCCGAATATCAGAACAAGTTTAAGCTAAAGGTTTTTTTGATGTATTCAACAAGGTTATCTTGATACGTCGCACAATTCTATAAGATCATTTTGGGGGAGGGCCGATTCACTACGCAAAGTGTAGGTGGAGTCAAGTATTTGATTAATTGCACTCTTCAAGTGCATAGCTATTCTGCTATCAATATTTTATGGTATCAGTATGAAACATGAATGCATGCTAGGAGTAAAAAATATGAAGCCGATTGCTGTGAGTACACTTTTGAAATCCAAGTGAACTTAGAATTAATCTTTTTGGCAATCCTGAAATTATTTCTAAAGATAAGGATTTGTCGAATTTATATCATAGACTGCAGGACACGCAAAGTAAATCTCAAAGTAACTTTAGGAGTTGTAGATGGTACAGAATAGTTGAAATACAAATGAAAAGTATGCATCATGATGGGCATTTTCGCCCTTATATTGAATGAACAAGCTCAAAGCCATTTTACCTCTGTTATGTACAGTACTACTGGAGGTCCCATTTCTGCAAAAGATCATAAAAAACGTCACACTTTACAAAATCTAATATCTTTTATCAAACTTTAACGAAACACTTCTATATGTCTAAAGCCCATTCTGGTAGGACAGAAAATATTTTAATGCAAACTTCACTTTGAAGTTGAAGTTTTCGGTAGCCAAAATTCAACATCAATTTGAAGTTACAAAAACCAAAATGAAGGAGTGGAATACATGCTACTCAACACGATAAAACGTTTTCAACCTATGTAAAGGTCTTGAAACCTCATGGTTCGTGAAATATTCAAGTTCTAAGGTCGAAAAAATTCTTAAACGGCAATTTTCGGTCCCCCCGGAGAATATCTGTCTGACAGGGTTCACTAACCCATGAAATACTCAAATATTGCATATTACACATGGATACATCAATGAAAAGAGATTGGAGTCATAAGGGTCTATAATAGGTGAGTTATAGCACAGGGGGAGTTCAATAAAAGTGATTTCGGCCCACGACCAATATTATCATGAAGAAAAGCTTTGCCTACACAGGCAAATTTCTTGAAATGTACTTTAAACTACAATATAGTATAGAAAGTAATTTGGCAACAAATAGGCTATATACGATAGAGTTTTGATATCTATTCGATATAGATTTTCAAAAAATATTCAGACGGAGTTTAGGAGCGAGTTTCAACTTCCCATTTAGGAGTGAGTTAACGTAAGAAATACGTCGGTAAAGATGAAAACATGTAGTAAAAACACGTTTTTACTATTTTTTGTTCTTTTCTTCCTAGAACTTTCGGGAAATTTAGTACTAAGAGACCATAACTGATATTCCTGGGTCAGCTGCATTGGATCTAGTCGAGGAAATACCCTTTTCGTGATATATCGAAATGTTTGCTTGGAGCCATGGTCAGATATGCGTTATCGCTGTTAAAAACACCCCTAATTTTTCTGCATAGTAGGAGAACTCTTTAGGATCCGAAAATTACCTAGCACTTGATATACTTTTCGGAATCAGATAGATCAGGCGCATCTACCAAAGCAATTTTCCGGGGATAAACAGGTTACTGTGTCAAGTATTACATGTTTTACAAGTATCCAAATTATTTAGAAAACACGTCGTTTCTCTATAGCTCAGACCAAAACGTGTGTTTTGTTTAGTTAGTGACGTCAGCAGTTAGCCCTGGATATAACAAGCACTTAACAAAAAATATGATTGAAAACGGAGCGGAATTGAAATATATCCTCTCTACAATATTTTTTTTACAATTATGCGTCACACTACCAGTGGCAATTTTGCAGAAGTGGGACTTTGGCAGTTCCTCTGATGAGTTAAATAACGAAGACATAGCCAAGTTTGTAATTGGTTTTTTGCTTCCCCTAATCTATGGTGGTAAAACTAGGGGAAAATGAAGCACCTGGAAACCGTTGCAAGTTTACACATGTACCGAGAATAGGAGTTAAGGTATATTATTCTCTTGTATTGCGTTCTTTGCAAGTGAAGTTCCCCACAATAAGCAGCACAGAGATGCTGGTATAGAAGTAGATTATAGTGACTGCATTTTTGGATTAGAGTGAACTACGAGGAAGTGCAACTTCAAGTCATAGCTTCAACATA
>VKHC01000633.1:0-10445 GCA_015143735.1 Synura sp. LO234KE | reverse complement strand
TTTGGTTTCGTTGAGGGACTCGATTTGATTTCGGTAACTTTAAACTTTGATTTTTCCTTCGAATTCACCCCTTGTTGGATGAAGATCTGTGCGTAGTACGACTGTCGGGTATACACTACTAGCTTCGTTTGAAAAAAGATATTAGTCTTGTTCTGGATAGACGATTTTTCAGCATTAACTTAATTTAATATCATGAACGGAAAATTGAGATGCCTTGGCTAGACCGAACCTCGGCGCCGCGGTCGTGAATTACTTGAGCGGCGCTTTGTTGTTCATTTTTGTAATCCAGGAATCCGGATTTGAGCCACAGCAATTGTCTCCCAAGGTAGATGGCTCATTATCATTCTAGTTTGAGTCGAAATCTCTCATCCCTTTGTCGCCCGCTTCCGTCCTTCCGTCCAAACATTGTGAGCAAATATCTATGACAGTTCTACACTCGAAGAATGGCGTGCCGGTGCCGTTTCTTGGGCCTATTACTAAACAGCTATGGGCAGATAACTTGTCCCGTGTTAAGTGTTCGTGGCTTTTGTCGTTTGCCAACGGTTCTGGTTCCCCCATCTAGTATCCCGCAACTGATCCTCACGTGTCTGACCTCTCGCCTTTTTGCTAGCCAATCCCATTTTGCAGCGTGTATGAAAAGAATTTCATTCCAAAATCAAATAATTTAAACTTACGAAGATTGGGAACAAACTAATATATAGGTAAACAGGCTAATACGAAGTATACAGGGGTTGTCTACATTCATAAGCGATCGGCATGAGCATAATCGAATAATCGAAAAATCCCTGGGATGACCAGGATGAAAGTCAACAGAGGAGGGAGGAAGCAGGTCTTGCAAACCGAAGCGCGAGCCGGCACTGTCGCAGACCACATCTCACATCTCTGGGCCACAAACGGATCGACCAACGCGGGGGTTCTGAGAGACAGAACACCCATGCGGAGAGGTGGTGGCACAGAGGAGCTGCGTGAGGGGTAGGCGAGGGTCTTAAGGAGTTATGTTTAAGAGGAAGACAGAAGGGGAGCAGAAGAATAGGAGAGCGGAAGAAGAACGCATATCCGTAGGGAGGGGGTTGAAAATGAAGCGTAGCGGCGGCGGAGGGGGGGGAAGGGGTAGACATCCGCGATGACGGTGTCGAGAGGAAAAAGTGATGCTAATATAAAAATTAAAAGAGTTTTCGCGGGCAGGAGTGTAGCAGGCAGAGAAGAAAAGATCGAGGACGCGGGCAAGAAGCAAGAGATGATTTTGAGCAGAAGACTGATGAGAAGAGGGCTGACGCTGAAGGAACTAAGTCATCGTCGAGGCAAGATCATGTGGGACAAAATAGAGGGCCTTTTTTTAGAAAAACTCTTGTTCTGTGTCGGATCGAGGTTGGTGGTGAAAAAGCCAGTGACATGAATCGCCTAGGGCCGTTAGGAGCGTCGTACACAGAGAGTGATATGACGAAACCAATCGAATGCTCCCTCCAGGAGTAGTTTCGACCGAGCCGGATGAAGAGTGCAATATCTAGAATGATCGGAGGTCAAGTCCAAGATGCCCAGGCTCCCGACCAACGCAGAGAAGGTGTGGTCAGAAGTAGCTTGATAGTAGATGTCATACCGTTCTGGATGTAGGGGACAAAGAGGACCCGCGCAGATTTTGACCTCAATTCACCAGAGAGTGTCCGCGTATAAGTGTCCCCCAAGAAATCGAGAGGCCGAGCCATGCCGTGAGCTATAACTTTTCGGTTTAAAACATACCATTGCAAAAGTCACCCAACTGAGACCAACAATCGTCGTTCAGGCGGCACTCGCGGAGGAGGTATGCATTACGTGGTGACCCCAGCCTGCACGGGCAGATAGATTTTCCGCAAACGCTGATCCATCGGTATGGACGTGGATACCGTGGGCGCGAATACGCTGAAGAGAAGACCACCAGTCAGAGAGAACTGCAAATGCAGTAGGTGCTTAGGTATAGAATATCCTCTCGAGCAACATCATACTATGAGTGATGTATGCCAGTGACCCTTTTGCTACGTCCCGCTTGACGTATATACACTCGCGCTCGTAATTCTATCAATCATGCGCTTTTTGTGAGTTTTTTGTTGTTTTATTTCATTTGTTTAAGTAAATACTTAAGCGGCACTCAGACAAGCTACAGTCGTCCTCACAGGGAACACTATTATACGCGAATTATATCGGGTATAATTTAGATGTACAATGATAGCCATGTATTCATAGCGTAAATATCTCTCGCATTCATAGTATCACAAACGCTAGTTAGAAGCAATTATAACATCATATCTACATAGCACGTGGATAAGCACAAACTTCTACCTAGGAGACGAACGTACATGCTGCTGGTTTCGCCCTTCGAAAAGTATCCCTAGGTACGAGCCTTGCCCAGATGGCCAAGAAGCTAAAACTTAGTTTAAACATTCTCAATTATATTGGGCTGTAAAAAGCAAAAACTTCGAGCTCATGATTTTACCCTGTGGAGACTAATATGAGGACCGCCTTATCGGGCACAGGGGGCTCAAAGGCAAAAAGACGTCCTCGCAGATCTGTCTGGCCTTCTGGATCGGAGGGTTGTAGCCGGGGAGCATAACTTGGAAGCATCGACGGCCACCTGTATCGTGAATGTCTTGAAACTCTCTCATTGGTAAGAGGTAAATCGGCGTTGGCACTAGAGTGGCGCCGGTTGCGTTTATACACACGTTACCGTGTTGAGCTCTCTTTGTAAGAACCCATGAGAGGCATTTTTGAGTGCACTGTGGGATCTAGGAGCGCGAGCATCAGAGTGCCTTGGGGGCGGAGGAGCCCCTATAGAGAATACTTTCTCCTCTGACGTGTTTTAAATCAATATTCTATAATATGTGGATTATACCTCTGATCTTTTCCACTCCTTTCTTCTTGCAAATCTCGGTCGAAGTGGTGGTAGGTCTTTTCGACGGTCTTTTCGAGACATGAATCTTATCTGTAAACTTACCAAAAATCGTTTATTGGTTATTTTGCGACAATATTAAGGACCGATAAAACCAGACCAAGAGGTCTGAAGAGGACTCGGGTACGATAGATGCGCGCTATTCTATTTAGCACCGCAAAATACAAATGGGCAACATATACCGAGGTACGAGGGTCTCGAAAGGATATAGAGAGGTGTCCGGGAGGACATCAGATCGGGCAGCTCGAAGAGGTCGAGGGTCGCGGCTCCCCACTCCGGATGGTACAAGGCTACTGGGATTGGTAAGTAGAAGAGGAGTCGGAGCACCCCTTTTGCTGCACGGCTGTTGGATACTGCAATGTTGAGGGCTTTAGGGGATGTGGCGCTGGAGTGGGCCTTGGTCCATAGTACGATTAAAAAGAGCAAGATGACGACGAATCCGACGAATAATTTCCATTATGCGCGACCTTTGACCGATTTTTCCACAAACCGACGGGCACAATACTCCCTATCAGTGATGATATTGAAGTTTCAACGATCTGAGCAGCCTGGTGACCGGAAGGTAAAGACAAACAGAATAGCGTAGTAGATTGCACTGAGCGAGGGGACTAGCCAGTGCTCCTCAACCGGAACTGTTGCCACCGTACCCCAGTGGCAATCGACCACTGAATTGGGGTACACAAACATGTACTTTCCAGCCGGCCGTACCTTAGAGTAGGATCCGTTCGTAACAAGAGTGGCGATCATGGAGCGAAGAGGCGGATAATCTAGCGTGACGACCTTCTTCACAAAGTCGTCAGCTTGATTCCGTGTTTTGAACCTCTTTTAACGTCGTTCTTGACATCAAAGGTTTGACGCTTCGCTTTCTTCTAGACAATATACAGACTCCCGGAAATGGCCGAGTCGAACACCGTCGTAAAATACCGCGAATTCAAAAATCGGTCAAGGTTGGTAAGGCATGACCTTGCGCTGAGAGTTGCGGAGAAGAGCGGGTGTGCTAAAGACATTATTGAACCCGTTATAATATTTCGAGTTTAGCTCTATGCAGACAACGCTTCTTAGCGATTCAAAAAGCTGGTGAGCTCTCACTTTAATAGAGCGAACGGGTAGCCAAACCTCACGGCGGTTGAAATCAATATATGCCTTTCTACTGATTTGATAAAGACGGGCCTTCTTGAGAAAATTTTCCTGATTACGCAACTCCCAAATACCAACTATCCGGGATTCAAGTTGACTACTCAAGATGGTGAGGACAGCGTCAATCGCCTCCGCCGTGCAAAGCAGTGAAGAGGGGGTTAAGCAACTCTGAGCTCCAATTGCCGAGACAAATCCGGTCACTATCGCTGCTGCTAAGGGATCAGGCGCTGTTCGAGTTTACTATCGAGGGAGTATTTGGATGGCGCCTCATCGAAGGTCGAGCGGCCTTGAACCATTAGAGGGTAAGGACACATGCGGAACACGTGGTCGTACGTGGCTTCGGAGATCCAATCATTCAACTCATACAATGCCTACGTCAGTGGTTGAGTGCGGCTCACTGGTGTACGGAGGCCCTTGCACTGGTTGTGGCCTAAAGTTCAGTGTCTGTCGTTGAAAAGCTTCATTGTGATTGCAGAGCCCTGGGAGAGTGCCGTGAGGCTGCGCACTATGGAAGGATAAAAGAGGTCACAAGGAGGGTGGCGTCTTCCTAACTTCTCGGCGGTTCCGCCCGCATGGCCCGGTGGGCAACTCAGCTCTTTGAGTTTGAATAAGCGCTAGCGCCTGGTTTCTGAACTCGAGCGGTTTCTGAATTGGAGCACCGTTTTAAATGTTGTATCAGGTTCATAGGTGTTCCGAAGGAGACCGATGGGTAGGCAGCGCTACCGTGCGTGCGACGTAAAGGAAAGCCGGAGCGGATGGTGTCATCCTCTGCCGCAGAGTGGTCCCAGAGGGTGCGGAGAATCCCCGTGACGAGAGTAGCCTGGGTGGAGGGTCTGCGCGATGACTTCTCTACCACATCGTTGGAGACTGCTGTAGACCAAGAGCGATGATCCCATGTTTACAGGAAGCAAAGGAAAATACGACTGACTCGGTGGTTAACAGCTCGGTGAAGGGGATAGAATCTTGTCCAGGTGCGAATCCAATATATAAATAAGCTGTGTGCTAACAGTCTCGTCTCCTATACTAGGAATGGGCTTGACCGGGGAGGCAATCCACGGGTTTGTCGCAATTATTCCGACATAGGAGAGGGGTGGGTAGTAGGGCGTCGAGCGGTAAATTTCAACTACGTCAGGAAGATTACAAGAGAGATGAGCTGCTGGAAACGCTCTAGCATGACATTGGACGTGATAACTGTAAGGGGCGTTGTACGGGGGGAAGCGAGATCGCAAGCAAAAATCTCCGGAAAGCCCATCAGTCTTCGGAGTTTCTTGCCGCATCAATACCACTATGTCATTCCAGGTGATTTAGTAGGAAAGTTCTCCCCCGGGGGTGGTATGCGCGTCCCCTTCTATCTGGTCGGGGAAAGGCTTTGCTTGCTATGCTCACGGGCGGACGCCTCGACCCCTTCCCCCAACTCGGTCTTGGGGTTCGCTATTTGGTACACCACAGGGTCCCTAGTTATTGGCATGCTGTGTTGAGCCTGCCACATGTCTTCTGTAATACGTAAGATCTAACATTTTTTGGAAAAGCATACTACACTAAAGGGCGCAGTCTTCCTCCCACTTGCTTCCCCCTCCCCACTCGGTCGTTACGGGGTTTGCTAGTTCTTGGTGGCATATGGGGGGGCTCTTAATTATTAGAAATTGTTTGCGGTGATCGTCCTGCACCTCATCTATCGTCAATAATAATTATGATGATGAGCGATTTTCGAGTAGAAATATTTGGTTAAATAAGATCAACATTGTGGTTTCCTACTAGTCGAACTCCCTACCATCGATCGACCCTGCTAGTCGATAGACACCGAGTGTAGTCACCGGCCATAGACAACGCGTTTAGTCTGGCGTGAAGCCGTCGGGTATCAGACTCCGAGTGTAGCTACCGCTATAGTGTGCGTACTGGTTTTAGTTGCCGGAGTATAGTCACCGGCCGTAGCTTAGGCTTAGTCAGCCGCAGTCTAGTCTAATGTCTATAGCGGTGGCTATAGTACAAATAGCGGTGACGGCTAAAGCATGGCAATAATACCACCGATGTTTCGCTCTTCACGACCGCGGATATTTTTGGTAACAACAAGAAGTAAGCCGCTGATTGCTATTCCACTCGTACAGGTAAACTAATAGTTCAGTTAATGCCTTATTATTCCTCACCAACAAGTAAAAATAGAAAAAGTGTTTACGGATACACTGGCCAAACGAGTCGCATGGACTAAGCATCTTTGGAATGGCAACCGATACGAACTAAGAATAATAAATGAGTATCAAAGTAGATAATTTGATCAACGGGACTGATGCAGTACCCTTCCGTCCCCTCACGGTGGAAAAGGCAATAACTGCCGCTACATAATTTTGATAACAAAATCTTTTAAGTGAAGTAGGAACAGAAGTCAACGGCTATAAAGGCAAGGTGCGCAGCCCATATTCTGCATCACCTAAAGTAGATAGCTCGCACATTGCTTCACTACCATCGGCAAAGTGCCTCCACTTGGTAGGAGACCCTAACGCACACGTCAGTTTCGGAGTGGCCACCTCTTATACCATAGCAGATGTAAGAGGGCGGTTACAAACATTTGATATGGCGCTTCTTGCAAATGTTGGTCTACTTAATATTTGAACTCTAGTTCAATTTAGGTAGCGATTTGACTTTCGATCATGCTGGTTCCGTGATAACGGACTGGGAGGAAGTGTACATCTGGAGGTTACCAAGGACCTCGCTTCAATTGCAAATCCTAATATCCTCTCGTGGCCCTCAGCAGTGCCCTCACCTCTTCGTTCCGAGCGTCTGTCAACGGAGTCCGAAAATCCTATACCACACCATTATATTCCCATGTACCGCATATTATACACAAATGCTCATGTCCACCTAATGTAAAAATGGTCATATTTACCAATCTCTCTTACATAATAATCCTCATGGTCAAAGTTAGCCCCTCTGTCCAATAGCAGCTCAATTGTCGGGATATGCCCATTCCCGCAGGCATACATTAAGGCCGTCCTCCCGTTCTAAACCAAATTGACATACATACATTCCGTTACATTTCTATCACCCTCGTGGTATAGAGGCAAGGGCATGTCCACTTCCCAATGGCTCACCCGATCCCACTGGTCTACACCCGCCCCCTTGTCCAAAAGTAACTTCACGATGGAGGTATGCTTATTCTCCGCGGCAAATATTAATGCCGATCGATACCACCACTGTACCACATAGACAATCACCGTTACATCATATACACCTGCACTTACATATATTTCCGTGTTAACTAGTGACTCACGTCATTCATGCGTTTAATGTTCGTGACGTTAAGCTTAGAAAACAACTCTCAGTCTCAGGGGTGAGGTGGAATATGACAAATTACGAAGTCTAAGGCAGTAAAGAAGCATATGAAATGAAATGCAAATAGGCACTGTAATTGTCCTGACTAAGTTTTTGAATGACTTGTTGCCAAACACAATAAGAGTCAATATATAATATAAAACATACAGAAAATGGTGGTATAACTATAATTACATAGTAAGGGGAAGAATATTACGAAGGAATAAAATAAAATGAATAAAAGAATCGCCGTAAATAAAAGGAAATGATGTTAGGTCAAGCTAACCATAACTACTATAATAACAAAAGTAAAAATAAATAGTAGTATTTACAAACTAGGTAAGGTGAGTACAGGCATAACAATAACACCATGAAGAGTGTCATGACACGGACGAGCTCATGACAGGTACCGTGTCCGAAGCATAGATGAGATTAGGCTGCAGTCGAAGAGCCTCTGCCAGTTGCTTCTCACAGCCCTTCTTAGCATACTCTAGGAACACCTCATTACTCTAATCCGGGTAAGGCGATGGGAGGGAGGTGAGCAGCGGCAACTAGGCGTTATACAGTTGGGCAGAGTGCAGAGGGTAGTCTCTTACCACGGTGGAGGCCGTTCGCTTCATCTCCTCTGCAATCTTACGAGCCTCGTCTTTGGTCACAGCCATCTGCTTGGCGAAGGTAGCATACTTTAGGGTGCTCTGGGATTCGATCCGATTGACAGGGTCCGCACTGACAGTGGCGAGAAACACTGTCTTCGCTGAGCCGCCCAGGCTATCTTGAAGGAACCAGGTTAGGGTGGAGCGGCGGAAAGGCACGAAGGAGGAAGAGGGGTCGCTCAGCGCTCGAATGCACGCGTTGAGGGCCGACAGGCTCTTGTTGATGGATATGGATTCCTGGATATGGGAGATGCCAGCTCGAGCCACTCGCTCGCTGCCCGCGAGATCCACCAGGTGCATCTTACTGTTGCGGCACTGCATTTTGGAACTGGATTGCATGTCAATGTACACCGTGAAGATACAGTGGGAACGAGAAGAAGTGTCGTTCATCCCAGTGGCCACAGTGGTGCGCACAGACGTCCCCAACTCCAGCAATTGATCGACATCGACTGAGGTCTCCACCGGCACCACCAACGCACCTCTCCAACTAGTGGGCAAGGCCAGTGTCTTATGCTGAGCTCCAGTAGCACCCTCGCCAATAACATGACTATTGGACATGGCCGCAAGATCGGCGAAGGTGACGGTCTCCATATTCATATTCATATTCTCCCCTCCAGATAAAAGGTCAGGCTCCACACGAGTGCACTCAATGTCCACCACTTTCTTGGCCCCCACTTCCCCCCTCCTCAGAGCAGTGGCATAGTCCAGTAGATCATAGGCCTCATCCTTGTACACCTCCACCATGGTGCAAGAGGCCTTCCACGTCCACCCCTCCGCCCGCAGGTCCGTGAGACGAGAGAGCAGTTCTCGGACAGTACGCGGGATGAGACCTGGGTCATAGGCAGGCCCGAACATCGTGTACGACTTGCCGGAAGCGGTCTGCCCGTAGGCAATAACCGTTATGTTAGTCCCCTCGATGACATCCGACACCACATCCGCTCCCAGACACTTGTAGACTTGGGATTGGGATGAAATATTGCTGTCCATGACATAGTCGAAATCATATGCGTCTAGAGCTAGGACTCGGCTGGTCGTGTCCGGGTCATCCAGCTCCGTGCCAGGCGATTGATGCTGCAACAGATACAGTTTACGACCACGCACCGCCATGCAAGAAGACGCCGATGACGAGGAGTGAATACCCCTTTTTGAGGCGTCAAGTGGCCGGATCCGCACGGCCACCGTTCCACTGGGTCTCATCCCCGCCTGCTTCTGGTGGAAACGCGCCTCTTCGGAAGGAACGAGCTGAGCCGCCCCTCCGGCCCACTCCGGTGTGCGGTCGCTCTCTGCTCCCGAGTACGCGAGAATCTGGAAGTACAGAGCCAACCTCTTGTGGTGGGACTTCATAGAGTCCTTCGCATTCTCAAACTTACATCTATGATCTGCTATTACAGTGGTAGTTGCACCTACTATCTCACGAGCACACTGCCATTCGTTCTCTAATTCCGCCAATGTAATCCCCTCCCCAAAGTACTTGCGCTCCACGGCTTGTCTGACAAAGTCATGGTTGATGTTGAAAAGACCCCTCCTCGGACTGATGAACAAGTGGAGGAGGATCTCCAACCTCACCCAAGCTGTGGAGTCCACATGGTAGGGCCGCTCCCCTCCGTCCGCTCGGCACTGCTCCTGGCGAACGTACCTCACCAATTCGCTGCCCGTCAGTCCCACACGGCTGCAATACACCGCACACAGTATGTACTCAATCACATCCACCTTGTTCCCACCACCCTCTGCACCCGATTGTACACAGTACTCCTCCGTTATTTTCGATAGGATCAGCTGCAGCAGATCCGGTACATCACGGGCGGCAAGTATTTCCGTTACGCCTTTGTCTTTGAGGTAAGCGTAGGAGCCGTGAGAGATGAGGAAGCTCAGCGCCAAGGTCATAAACATGGGATTGGCGCACTGAGGAGACTCCCATAGCGCCGACATGATGCTCTCGTCGACAGCTTTGAATACCGACCCCAAGGTCTGGACCGTTAAAAGCTTCCGCTTCTCAACAGTCCACGGTTGTAATGTGATGATTTGGGCCGGACTCGTGCGCTTCTCCAGCTCGGTGTACATGCGACAGTTCGGGAGGCAGCTGATCACCACTCGTACTCTAGGGGGGAAAGTCATAGGCAGCCACTTGAGGTCGCTCGGCAGGTCCGTGGACCCCTCCTCATAGGGCTCCTCACGTAACTGATTGACAGCGTCCACCATAATCACGAGCACAGGCAGTGTATCCTTCAAGTCGGGTCGGCTATACAGCTTGTGAATTGTCGGCCACAGGTCGTGTAGACGAACATTATGCGCATATGGAAGCCTGTCGACACCGTCTGGAGACACGGACCGGATGACTTGAGCCGTCTCGTCGTAGATCGAGTGGAGCATATCGCGCAGAGAGGAGGTTTCGGAAGTACACCCGGTGAAGTAAAGCACCACGCACGCCC
>VKHC01000631.1:0-10451 GCA_015143735.1 Synura sp. LO234KE | reverse complement strand
TTAAAATTACGTAAGTCGTGGCGTATCCACGAACGTGCAGCCACCGAAACGTGTTTAACGGATGATTTTCAACGCAACTCAAAGTGTCACATGAATAGCAGAAACGACATATCTCAAGAAACAAATCATCAATTCAGGTAATTCAAGTGATTTCAGATCAAGAAAAATAACAACTAATTCACACTCCAAAAATTTCAGAAAATGACAACTTAGATGTTTCAAATAATAAATTGGCAAACAAGGGCAAAAACGAGTATTTGAGACGTCAATAAATACATAAAAATAGAACATTTCCTTGCGGGAACATTATTCTACTAGGTATTAAATAATTAACCAAAATTCAATCTCATAAATCCTCCCACAGAAAAAGTTGCACAAATTAGCTCTCGAAATACCCCAAAAGACAGATCTTGATGTAGAGGAAGCACCGATTCCGGTACTTCTTCGATATCTCTAATGACTTGTACACAAAAATTAAGCTCCGCTACTAATTTGCCGCCATATGTGCTCCCTATACCCTCCACTGATATCAACTTTTTCGCCACGATAATTTCTGACCCCCGTATTGTCCAAGTAATGCAAGAAACACCAGGTAAAATATTTGGAACCATAATTCCTGTTCCACTGAACGTTTATATCGCTAAAAATCGATACCCCTAGAAAAGCTCCAAAGCCAATTTCGCGCTTAATGCCCAGGTACGTACTTGAACTCGCTACCTTCAACTTCAACCATATGTCTCCGCCTAACCGAAATACTTTCTGTGCATCTCATATGCAACCCGTATGACGTGTTTATCACAGAAAAACAGCTCTCCGCAGCTCCAAGCGCTCGTATAAGCATCCAACAGCTGGCCGTTACATCTCGCTAAAGCCTAACAGGTAAGCTTCTGCACGCGCCTAAAGCTTAGCCCCCGCGAAGTTTTCACACCTTAAATATACCGTACTTAGACCGCATTTGCTTCTCAAAATATTCTCTCTCGCGCATAACTACCTTTCTCCATGCCACGTACTTGCCTGGACATTCTGCTCCTGAAACAAAACTGTACTGCTTTACCAAGTTACTGCCATGACGCTCCGCTGTTGCACCATCACCTCAAACATGCCTCATAATACTTGCTCATCGTGTAGACAGGTGTCTCCGAGCTCCGCTGTCTCCCTGAGCGCTCCGAACAACTGACTATCCGAGTACCGTGGCGTTAGAACCCACCATTGCCGTAACTCGTGACTCCACTAGACTGCACACCACCTGATCGTCACACTTGCCATGATTGACATGCTCAGCTCCCCATGATCTCCGCAAGTCATCACACTGCTCCTTGCTGTGCCTCACCTGTCGTGTCTAGTACCGCCCGTTAAGTTCACGTCGCCGCCGTAGTCCACTCCACCCATCGTCACACACATGACATGTTATACCAAACCGTAATTGTATAACACGCACATGCAGTAAAACCTCCCCACTTACGTAATTAAATATCAATTTAACTAATGGCCTATTTGTACCACTACCTAGCCTAACCCACTACTAGTATAGAATAGAAGTACGTAAGAAAGAAGTAGATGTAAAAGTACCGTACTAGTATAGCCTGTGACAAGCCCGTGAAGAACACCAGCCCCAACTGGAATAGAAGTAAACTACCTACAAAAACAGCCCCGCTAGACAGGCGCTCCCGTAAATTACGGATAGGTCTGCCGACAGTCCCCGCACTGCCAGCTGATCAGTAAGATATAGATAGCAAGCAGAATATTAGATACAGTAGACATATGAGATATAGGTCACTTCAACTAGCACTAACCCGTATAGGAAACAGTATGGCCACCGCCGCTACCTTGCCCGTGTAACTACTAGTATAGTGTACCAAAGTGAAGGTGAAGTAAAAATAGAGTAGCGTATATAGTACACCGTACCACCCTAGTGAATCATTCCACCCTGCCTAAACCAAGCAGTAGAATATAGTCAACACAATACCTAATCCAATCAACCGGTCTAAACAACCACGGGTCCTGTAGCTGCCTATAACCGCACTCACATAACACTACAAGCGTTACAAATAACGCTAACCATCACTGTTGATTACAGCATAGATCTCGACGGTGGAGATACACCGCCATCTGATCAGTGATAGATAGATATGTAGATAATAGTATAGAATAGATAAGATAGTATTAGAGCTACCTACAAATATGTCTGTATACAGTGCAGTGGTGAATAGAATAGTAGCAGCACAAAATGCTGTATGTACCCTATGCAGCTGCTATGCCGCAACAAATTAGTAGGGTGGTGCTTTCCAGCTTGTCCACCACCTACGGGGGGGCTTCTGTCGGACGGACGGTTATCTAACTCCAAACTTATCCACTAGTTCGTACTTCCTAATACAAAGAAGGCCTATGATGAGGTCATGAGGAATAGATATAGAAACCACTCCTCATGCACTCTCCAATTCAAAGTATATTAAGGAACAATGATCTTTAATTAAGGGGGTGCGAAAAGTAAATCACGAAGAGGAGTGTCGACAAGCACCAGCATAATCGCATGCATTAGATTTACAGGGACATGGTGGCACTCCATGGCTCTTAAACCAAGCGGCGCCCAGCACATCATTGACGAAACTAGTCTGCTGAAGAACGTCAGTGAGTGTCGCAAAACAAGTAACACACGAACGTGTTTAGAATTTATTTTTATAAAAGCGAGGGCGTTAATAGAAGAGAGAAGGAGTCTTACGAACGACCTTTTCCGCTTCCCTAGTAAGGAGGAGGGCCCCCAAGGGCTTCATCGGCGCAGCAAAATCGTCCATCAAAATCTAAAACAATATTCCACATCTAGTGTGATTAAAAACCACAAAAATCCATGGAAGAAACCCATAAAAAGCAATGTGCGTAATTTAGTCGTTAATTGATTTAATTTCGGTGATCAAATTGTTCATTATGTCCTCAACATTCATCATACATGGAGGAGGTTGATATATCACGGTAAACCTCACGCGAAATCATTAAAGAAAGCACCAAATCAGAATATCTGTTAGTAATGAGTGGTTTAGGCTTGAGAATGACATAATTTAATGATCATCATTAACGTCACCACCTACATCTTCTTGTTTCGAGCTAGCTCAATTATTATTATTTTTTTTTACTTAAAACGTGCAATCTTTAATTGCCAAATATTTTCAAGTCGAATAACATAAATATTTATCTCCAGCAGGCCACTAGTACAATGAAAATATCTGTCACGAGGCTATCTAAAGGCATTTTTGTCATTTGTATTTTGGTGGTCCAGATATTAATGCTAACTAGATAATTTCAAAAAAAAGCCAGATGCATCTACCACGGAAATACAAATTTCGATTTTTAGCTACAAATGAATTATCTGTAGATGGATTTTGGTGCACCGATGTTCGTGTCCCTCTCCAAGTCCACCACAAGCCCGCCTGAATTATGGACTAGAGTCGTCTCTTTGAGGAATTGATGTCGTAGTATTTTGGGCTTCTTCACTCGTCGGGAAGACCTTCCCAAGTCGAATCGCTACTAGTGGGAGAGAGATTTTTGAATTCCGTCCCTAAGGAATGGGCATCCAAGTAAGAAATGAGGACGAGCACACAGTACACCACCAGCGGGCGGCCTTAGCGCCTGACGCTGATAAGAACTCACGCATTTAGTCGTAGGCTGACCGCCTGTAACCAACTCGGTGCGGAGGCGCTGATGCAACGCCTAGTGTTTAGGGAGACGACATCAATCAATTGTCCGCTGTAAACGCTAGCAATTAGTCCGGAGGTGCGGTTATTGGCTATGGCCTTAGGTCGATAATTCCCGAAGGAGGTAATTATATAATATAAAATGTTGCTGCCACAACAAGGTAACAGAAAATACAAGAATTCAATGGAATGGAAATCGCAATTAATTCACTAGCATAATAAAAAATTGAAAATTCCCTTCATCGTACACAAAAGTTTTCGCAGGGAGAAGTTAAGAAAAAAACAATTCCAATTTCTCATACTCATCAAAAGATTTGAGAGACGAGAGGATAGAAAAATATCGTAAAGCTTTCGATAAAGGTTGATCGTCCGAAGCACATAAGTATAAGTCTATTCCTTAAACACTTACATCTAACAGTGTTGAAAACAGTAAAAAAGATAATTCAGAGGAGAAACATAATGCGAGCCTCGTAAATTGATACTAAAAAGCAACATAATGTGAACCTCGTCAATTGATATTAAAAAGCAATAGAACGGAGTTACAGCTACTTTGGACGAGTCCAGAACTGGTTGAGAGGGCGGAAACGCAAACCTCATCGAAACCAATGAGCGCCGTTAATTGGTTGAGAGGGCGATTAAGCTAAGCTCATCAAGACTAAGCTGAAAGTAGCATACGAGGAAAAAACAGAATTATTCGATTTCATTTATTATGCGACCCATTTAGGTAATCTCTCGGGATTCAATCAACTCCAAGAACCTGGAAAATAAGCCTAGGAGCTGCCTTCTGCACTTCCTGACGAATTTTTTTCCATTCTTGAAGCCTCGAAATAATCGCGCAATTTCTATAAAATATAATTGCAGGCTCAGGCCAAGAATGATTGTAATAAAAGTAAATGTGAAACCGACGCGGAACGGTTACTTTTACACCAAAGGTAAAATGGAATGGAATCTGGTTGGATGCATTTAATTCATATTTTTTTCATTTTCTTCGCTGCCACTCCTGCATTTGGTATATATTATA
Organism: Synura sp. LO234KE; assembly: GCA_015143735.1. NCBI lineage: Eukaryota > Synurophyceae > Synurales > Mallomonadaceae > Synura > Synura sp. LO234KE. Next base: position 5,744 of record VKHC01000631.1, on the reverse strand, counting down.
AGTACGACTTATGCAGATCAGAAATAAGCTACTTATCACCTCACCTTGAACAATATGATCTTAGTACTAGCAGTAACTACTTTCCACCATCACAAGGCGACGAATTCCATACAAAAAAGAAATGCGTTGACGGCAGTTGGCCTTTGAATAAATTCTGCGAATTTACAAATCAGCTTCTGTGGGTAGAAAAGGATTTGCGTGTTTTCTTGTCGGATAATTACGCGCAAGGAGAAGATAAACTCTATTTTCTTTCTCCAGCAAAGAACAGTCCTAAGTGCCGACAAATCTTGAATTATGGAGTGATAATTGAAGTTCCATACAATCTGGACTTATATCAATCTGATGGCTCAAACTACTACGTTATTCACGTCGACGTACTCATACCGTTATGGCAATTAATGAAAGTTAGATATGAGAAAAACAACAGGAGTCCTATTACTGTCGTACTTTTCGTGCGCAGTGAATTTAAAATAGATTTATATTCCAAAGCATTCCTTTCCCGTTATTCGTATTGGATCGCATCCTTACAGCTGATTCTTCCGAATGAAATAATCTTTTTGTACAATAATGACTCAATATCAAGAGGTAAAGAACACTTGGGTCTCTCAATAATCTTAATAAAAATATATAAGCTGTATTCGAAGAAAGAAGAGATGGTGTGGTTTGTTTCAGTGATGCCGTCGTTGGATTGCCAGCTGTTAATTTTCCGTCGTCGCAAATGATTAAACAATTCACCACATACTACAGACGAGTAAAAACATTGAAATATAAATATATTTAAATTTTACGAGAATTTCTATTATTGCAGCAAGCTTTGCGCGGCACTTCGTTAGACCTCAGTCCTGAACATAACTACTTCTCCGCATTGCCCGAATCTGTGGGATCTGCGGTCCCTCGCAGTCAGGAGCCCCAAGTATCGCCGCCTGACTTCGCACGAATCCCGAAAAGTGGAAATGATCGCTTCAATTCACCCATCGCTTCGGGAAGTAATCACGAACCAAAACCTATGTACTATACCTCGAATTCGTTGGCGGCTGAACGCCTACTGTGCGAGGGCCAGGTACAAAAATATGATCCGATAATAATATTAAAGTTCGTCTCATTTATCGATTGAATACTGCTCGAAATATGATATTCTGAGGTTATGATTTGTTGGCCTTTAATTCAGACTAAAACCATCGGGATTCTCAACCGCAAATCACGGCGGCGCATTCTTAACGAAGTCAATTTACAGATTACCGCCTCCGACATCACTTGCAAGTGGTGCGGATGCACAGAGGCGCATGTGTCAGAGGTCAGCAATAACGACAGTTGGAGGATCACAGGTGGCGCGGCAGTGGGCTCAGCGACCCTCTCCTCCGGCCCGTCATCGGGAAGAACCGACACAGGTGAGCGGCGCTCTGTTGTGTGAAGGGATCGCCATCATAACTCTTCCCGCCTCGTGTTCTGTACCTCTCGATTCGCTTCCTGAACTCGAAGCAGAAATAGTCCAGAAGTGCTCCGTCAAAATAGAAACCGTTTCGTTCGGAGAGAAGCGCACAGGCAGTCCGTTGCCACACCAGCGGTCGGTGCCTCTGGACCACGTGTCAGCGGACATCCTCCAAATACAGTCCCTGGTCTTGCTCTTCGGGGTGCAGGGCTCGGGGCTAATTAATGGTCTGTACCTCCCCGCCGTGTCGGGTACGGTGGTCTACTACCCGTCCAGCGGCTGGCCCGCGTCCTCCGGCGACCCCCTGAGTGTGCTGGCACTGCGGGGCTACTACAGGCGACACGTTGGAAACGCGACGTGCTCGGGGGACAACGTGAAAGATAGGGTGAGTCGCACTCGATGACACTGGTTACGGTGTGATGAAGGCAGGCAGATAGATAATCAGACAGGGGAGAGGATGGTATTCCGTGGATTTCTCTTACCGCACTGACGGCCGCCCTCACCCGCTCCGTCGCCCCCACCCTGTGTCACAGTACTGCGACAGTGCGGACGTGGTAGTCCCTGAGAAGGTGTTTATCGATCTGATGGTCGCGGGACTGAGGGAACACTCCAGAGCTTGCAGGAGGCTGTTCCCTGACCTTGAAACTGATACGGTCATATCAGCGCAATGACATACACGGTGTCAGTGGGCACTGGTTTGCAGCGAACTATTTTACGGAAGGATTAGTTGCCCTAAACACTGGCCCGTCACTCCGTGCCGACGCAGGACGTGGTCACGTACGTGTGGTCAGAAATAGGGGATAATTATGAGTGGCACAGACTCGATGCGAAGTTGATATTGAAGAAAACTCCATCGAGTGTCCCAGAAATATGGATGCACACGTATGTCCTCTGATCTGCTATGACAGTGGACTTCCAGGAGTTCCAAACCTTTCTTGTCAAATTACGAAGGCCGATCACTACCATGGTGCGGACCGTAAACGACTAACTGCTTCTAAGTTTGTTTTCTCAGAAGTATCTTTCTTACACTACTTTACGTAATTGAGCGAATAGTGAGGACTTACTAGAGTTTAAGGCTATCGTAGTCTTATCATTACCGCCAGAAATCCAGATATTTATACAGTTATGCTTAATCGAGTACTGCGGCGCAGTCGCAATGTCATGGGTCTTGAAGTTGGCTTCGTCGAAATGTGCTTTCATCCATAATTTCTCCCGGCACGTTGGTGAAAAGGGTCGGCGGTTACTAAGATTTTTCCTCGTGCTTCAATTGAATCTGAAATCAACTGATTGCACACATTTAACTAATCATCGCCTAGGTGAACCGCGAGGGGTGGTCACGACTAGGTATCATCATGATGAATTTCGCTCGCAGTCACTACTGCTCATCTATATAAAAATAGTAACCGACCACAGTACTTTAGGAAAACTTTAAAGGATACTAAAGTCTCTAAAATTAGGGGGCACGAGGATGTCGTCAAGGAACCTCAAAAAGAAATAATAGGCAATCGGTTGGAGGGTGGTATTGCTAACAAGTTGTGAGGATCTGAATATTAAATGAAAGTTACTACTAGCCTAGGGAAAACATGACAGGATATTATCATTCTTGCGAAGCACCCATATGTGCCCGAGTGTCCTACCAGGCGTGTGGGCACGTAGTAGCGGCTTGCTTGGGATGTTAATATGTATTCCTTTTTGGTTGACTTTGTGCGTGGAGGAATACATAGGCTGAAGAAGAGGATATGGGCTCCTGGTTATTGCATTTGCTCCACGAACGGATCATTTCAGCTTCCCCAGTCTACAATTTTTTTCGTTCTTGAAGTCGTCGTAACAACAAGCAGGAGTGCCCCTGCTGTCGTCATAGCACGGCAGAGGCGGGGTAGGGAGATGGCGCTACAGGCGTAATTTTCATCACGATAATCTATCGTAAATGTTAAAGGCGAGGCCCACATGCGTGAGGTACTGTATCCGGCCGCCAGCTTAAACAAGCTATTGGTACCCTTGTTTAGGTTCTTCGAGGCAGGTAGTCTCCATGAGGTGAGATATATTTTCGAGCAGTCGATTAGTACCAACCTGCCATCGATGCAACCATATGGAAATAAATAAGCAGTTTTTTCAAAGTTGATGACGACGTAGATACCCCGCGGACAGATGATATTGGACCCACAGTTGCGCCGGTGTAATTTTACAATTAGTGTCAAACATATCAGCTCGAAATGGCAGATGCTTCCATCATCAATACTTTTCTATTATGCAACTAACTATTAGCGAAAATTCTGATTTATTTATTTAGAACACTACTATGATAATCTCTAATCGTGTACTATCCTGCATGTTTTAATTGCACATCTTCCACAAATGTAGTTATCCTGTCAAGCTGGTGGTGTTCATAAACACCGTAGAATTCCGTGGATATATCTAAATTTATCCGCCAAAACCATAGAGAGTTCGCCCTTGCCTTTTTAGTGCATAAACGACATCCAGAGCAGTTACCGTCTTTCTGCGAGCATGCTCAGTGTAGGTTACCGCATCACGAATAACATTTTCTAGGAAGACTTTCAGGACTCCTCGGGTTTCTTCATAAATTAGACCGCTGATGCGTTTAACACCACCACGGCGAGCGAGACGACGAATAGCTGGTTTCGTGATACCTTGAATATTATCTCTTAATACCTTGCGATGACGCTTTGCACCGCCCTTGCCAAGTCCTTTTCCTCCTTTGCCTCTTCCCGACATATTGTTTATTTATTATTATTACACTATCTTTTGGTTTGTTTTTCTGTAAAAATTTTGTGATTTCCTTCGGCTACTGAAAGTGGCATACGAACAGAACATCAGTCACCTAGTAAATAAAAAAAATGGCTAGAACTAAGCAAACAGCGCGTAAATCAACTGGTGGCAAGGCTCCTCGTAAGCAGCTGGCTACAAAAGCAGCTCGCAAGTCTGCTCCAGCAACTGGAGGTGTAAAAAAGCCTCATCGATATAGGCCTGGTACAGTGGCTCTTCGTGAAATTCGTCGTTATCAGAAATCCACGGAGTTATTGATTCGCAAACTCCCCTTCCAGAGATTGGTCCGCGAAATCGCTCAGGATTTTAAAACGGACCTCCGCTTTCAAGGATCTGCTGTTCTCGCACTTCAAGAAGCTGCTGAGGCATATCTTGTGGGACTATTCGAAGACACTAATTTGGCTGCTATCCACGCCAAGAGGGTAACAATTATGCCTAAGGACATCCAGTTGGCTAGACGAATCCGTGGTGAGCGCTCTTAAACTAAGTCAGTCTCGCAAACAGCTCAGGTGCTTATTAGCACCACCCGTTGAGGAAATGGTTTGTTTTCCTATCTTGGAGACACTTCTCTTTTGAACTGCTTTTGTTAATGGTAGCGTTACTTTCGAATGTTACGTCAAATGATGCCGATCTTTAAATGCTAAAATCAACATTCTAAGTGCTTCCACAAATTTTTGTATCAGTTTTTTTGTCAACTTGTCTCTACACGCGTTTCGATGAAGCTGCTATGTCATCGCTTTTGATCGGGCGTTACAATCAACTTCATTCAGCGCAATTAAGAAGTTGATTTCCGTGATAATCGATAGCTTAGTGAACGTTGATAATCGATGATATAGTTCCGACTTCAGATGATTAAGCAGAGTGCGGGAAAATATAGTTGAGGAGCATGTACGTATTGTTTGAAACGACGCAAATATGGTTGAAATGTGAGTAATTTCTGTGTTCCTTGCTGTGAACATATTTCAGCATATTGTTTTGTACTTAAACACAACTACTCTCTAAATATTATCGTGGAGGAATCATATACCACATGTTCCGGATTATTACATTTGCGTCTAACTCTGAAAAAGTCTTTGTTTCTTTTGGTTGGTAAACTTGTAACCCTTTGCCTCAACAATAAAATAAGATAACAGTTACCCGATTAAATATTCTAGTGCAAGGCATCTCTGATCGCGTCTACAACTAGTACACCAAAGATACTAACTAACTAGCACGGAATACGTGCTGCGTTTTATGCACAAATCTTCCCTCAACACTTTTCTACTCCACCAGTTCTGAGATATTTTAACTCATAATTCGTATTGTTTTAAGTACATGTCGTATTACTAGTCTTATTTTCTAATCAACAACCAAACTCCAATGGCGGACCATTCAGTCAGTCCTCCAGCTGCAGAGTTACCAACCTTGACTTTTGGTAAGGGGGGAATTTAGAGTATTATTTCAAGCCAACTTAAGAATCCAAATCCGAGGGGGGGAAGTATTAAATTTCAGCAAGAGTAATTCCTCTTGTATCCGGATCCCCTGAATTCCT